>VZTO01015250.1:10395-37199 GCA_013400615.1 Syrrhaptes paradoxus
TTTAGCTCATTTAACAGCAAATTCTGAAACATTATTACCATGCTCGTTACTGTGCTCTCCATTTTGTTGGGACCATCCAGTCTACATTAGATACTTGTCTTCTGCTTCTAAGTGCCATTTTGTTGTGTTTAAAATAATCTCCTTGGCCCTCTGAGCACCATTGTAAAAAAATCTTTGTGCCTTTTGTCTTTCAGATCTCACTGCTGGTTGGATTCATCAGTGTAAATAATTCTCCATGGACTCATTACAGTGCATACAGCTTCTTTCAGATTGTCACCATGTGTGACTTGGTTATGATTTTGTTCTTCTACATTATCCACATTTTCAGAGTCTACAGGAAGCTCACTTGTGTTAGCTGGCCACTCGCAGTAAGTCTGTTAGATGGTCTGGGTTCCTTGCTTCTCTTGTGGGTTGATGACTTGATTACTTAGTCCATTTTCTTGTGCTGTCACACAGTGATAGCCTGTGTTTCACGTACTTCTCTTTTGCCTTGTATACAAATACTTTTGTTGCTTTTGTTACTAGTATTCAGTTCAGCAGATGAGGTAATTGTAAGATTTTTAGCTGATTTGGATCTGATCCTTTACACAGATAGAAATCCAAATTTACTCCAAAGGAGGCAATAGTGTTATTCTGAGACAACGGAAAAGAAGCTACTGATAATCAAGCCTTCAGCAGATGGCTCCTAGCTCAGGTCATTTATAGCAGCCAAGGGATAGCTAGAGTAGATCATAGCATCAGAATTCATGTTCTACATCCTGTCCCAGAATAAAGTCTGAGTGCTATTTAAGTCAAATATGTCTCTGGTATAGTTTTAGGTAACTTAAACAATAGCAAGAAATAGGAGCCTCAGTCTGGTTGCCATAGCCTGGCCATTACTCTTTACTTAGGTTTCAGTTATCCACAACAGTGTTACTGAATAATTGTAATTTCGTCCATGTTTTAGTTATCTGACCTTTAAAAAAATGTATCTTCTAATGTGTGCAGGGGGACACAGAGCACGTAGGACGTTGCACTGGCCTTGCATGGTGTGCCCAAACCCCTCGCTAATATGGTGAAGTATGTAACACGCGTAGCATGTTTGTCTGAATCTCATTTTCCACTGTGTTTTTGCTTGTGACTTTCCTAATTCTTCTTGCTTTTGATTTTAGTAGGTGAACAAGTTTGGTTCCTGAAAGCAATTCAGTGACACAGAAGAATTCTTGGAAGCTAGTTCAGGAGAAAATAAATATCGGTGCTGATGAAGTGACAAATCCAAGTACATTCTTCAACATAGCATTTTTGTCTGGCAGTACAATTTTAGTTTGGAGTGCAGCAATAATTGAATTACTGGGACTGATTTGATCCAGGTGAGACAGAGGGTTTGTTTTTAATTGATTGCTTATTTCAGCCTTCTGAGATGTGAGAAATATTGTGAAAATATTTGGAATATTGTTTGGTGTGAAAAAAAACTTCGTTACCCTAAAAGGCAAGGTCTGTGATGCTGTGTTACAGTCTCATGGTATCTCTGTGAAGATGCTCTGTCACACTGAAGATGTAAAATGCTGGATAAATGATCAGGCACATATGCAGTGGTAATGACAGCTGTCTAAGAATAAAGAGATTAAAAAATAAGAAGAATTTTATGGGACAGACATCCTAGGGCATACTGTGTTGTTATAGTGAATGTTTACCTACCAGGAGTAGTTGTATAGCCTCTCTATGAGGAAAATAATTATTTTGTGTTTCAGTGTTGGAGCACCACATCACTGCTTGTTTTGGGTTTTTTTTTTCACTCACAGTATAGCAGTGAGGTAGAGTGATGATGTCATTGAAGCATTCTTATTAGCTGTGGGATATCCATGCAGTGGTCAAGTAATTAATGTTGGTAGCTGAACCTCGGTCTTAATAGTGAGGTTAAACTCAATTATTAACTCAGTGTTTTTAGATGGGTGGGCAAAATTCTTAATTGTTACAGAAAACAGTGGTTTTCCTTCAGAAAGGAGCAGTGGTTATGTTAATGTATACTTTTTTTTTCCCCCTTTTTGTTTTTAAAGGTGAGGTGCTTCACTTCCTATTGAAGGGTGGAGATGAAGGCAGGTATTTCCTGCTTTCCAGGCACTTGGGTGTTACATTTTCCTGTTGCTGTTATTGTTTTGGGCCTTACGGAGTGTGTCTTTTCATTCTATGCTGCTATGTAAGGACCAGGAAAAGAACAGGGTCTTGCTGAACGTGCTTTATTAACAAATTCAAAACTAATAGTCATAATAGTAATAATAATTAATAATGAGACATTCTCATGACAGAACCGACTTTTCCTGGGATTTGATTATGGAGTGTATCTTTTCTGCCTTGTTTCACCAAGAAATGAAACAGAGTACAAATGCAAAGTGAATATTCAAAAGTGTCACAGCAGTTTGGTGAGGAAGACTGAAACCTGTAGGATGAGTTGGTGTCAGTCATTAGTAAATGATTAGTTGGGAAGCCCCTACTTTGAAGTTAGGCTTTCAGCTTCCGTTCCTGTCTCTCCTAAATGGTAGTGGCAACTCCTTTTATGATGATTCTTGCTACATAACTTTTCTCACAGTCACGGGATCTTGAAAGATTCTGTATTGCAGAACTTTCTAATCTGAAAAGTTGTAAGATTACTGTCCAGGCAATGCAGTTGTCAAGTGTAATTCCCTAACGTGGGAAGAAAGTAAACAATCTTGAGGAAATACCCAGCAATCTATTAATGCTGAAGGCTTACTATGACACCCGTGTGAACAGCTGAAAAGTTTCTTAGCTAGCAGGAAAGTAAAACTTAAATTACGTTACTATGTTTAAAAGGGGGGGAAAAAAAAAGATAACCTGCATGGTAGGACAGCTTCCTGTGCTCTCTCAACAAATTGATTTTTCAGTGCTTTGTTTTGACTTCTCTGCATTCAAACTCTTAAGTCCGACCAAAGTATAAAATAACAATTCTTAATTGAACTAAAAGATTCTGCATGTATTGTTGTTGGTCTTCAGTGTGCACGCTTCATTTTTAATTAAAATAAAAAACCCACACACACATTCCATCCCCAACCCTGACAAACCACAATCTGTGGTTATTTCACTAATGTAACCTGAAAGTGAATGTGTAACGGTGCTTTTCTTTACAGAAAACTGAGTGGTTAGTCTAAGACAAATAATTTATTGTGATTTGATTTGAATTTCACTATAGTGAAGCCTAGATGTATACATCATAAAAACATAAGATGTTGCTCTGATTATATGTATTGCACATACAAAAGCACAAGTGGAATTATTGTAATGTTTTTCATTATTTCAAAGTTAGAAGATTATATTAGGGGAATGTACTTGCCTAGACATGCTTTGTGAAACAGTGCAAACATATTTCGTATTTAGATATCTGAACATCACGTTGTAACTATTATCACTGTGTTACTTTTCAGGGTGACCAGCAGGAAGAAAATCAAGCTCTTGCATAACAATACTGGGGCAGTTTTTGGTCCATTGTGATTTCGCTGTGCGGGTATTGTGAACTATAAAGAATTACTGTAAGTTGTAGTATGAAATTCCATGTTAATTGTTGAACAGCACATTAAACTTAATTACCTAAAGTTTTATTGTGTTATGTTAACATTAATAAAGTTTGTGGAGTGGATTATTTCACTGTATCCATACATAGGTCTCACAAGGGCAAGAAGAAACAGCAAGCCAAAATGCTAATAGGTATTGCTCAAGCTTATTCAGAATTAACTTTTTGTAAGTTGTGTTAATGAAAAAGTTCCACATATTTTATTTAAAACTGAAAGGGCTAAAATAAAACATTTTAGGAGCAATTGCTGCATCAAGCATGTTTCTATTCTGAATTAGTTTGTTGGAATGGTTTTTTGTAGGGAACAAATTTAACATATCCCACATACTGGAACGTATTCTTGCAGATCATTGATGCACTTAAAAATGATAGGTAAAAGCACTGGATTATATAGTGTGTTGTGTTACTGCCCTCTAAAAAATGACTTGATCAGATCAGATGTCATTTATCTAAATGTATTTTGTTACTGAATAATTGATCTCTTGCTTTGGCTTCTGATACTACTTAAGCTGATACATGATGCCTCTTAATTTTTTTTTTTAACAAAATAAGCGTGGAGTACTTTTCAGTAACTGAAGTTCAATAGAACAGTGTTGGCAGTTCTGAATTTGTTTTGTAGTGACTAAGTATGAGTAATCCTGGAAGGTTTTTAACTGAGAAACTGTGAAATGAGTATGGTTGTATTCAATATGTGTTTGTCAGAAGGACAGAAACTCCCAGTCTTCTGATTCATTTTTTTTTTCTTTAACTGAACACTTTCGTAAGTGTTTAGGTCTTCATCTTACACTTCAAGCCAGATGGGTTTTCCCATCAACTTACATTAGAACAGCCTCTCTCAATGCAGAAATTCCCCTAATTAGGTCATTACACTCAACATTCAGTTTTTACTTCACCTGCTTTAAAAAACTGCTGCTGTTAAATATTCTTTCCTTGCTTTTGAAGCATAAAAATTCAGTGCTACCGTATTAACAATATATCTTTTGCCACATCTTGCACAGATAACTTTTTTTTTTAAATAAAGCAGAGATCATATGTTGAAGCTTTCTCAAAATGAAAATGCCACTTCCGCTGTCTTTTTGTGTTGTCTCTTTGCTCTATACCTTTCAAATTTTTTTTTCACTACCAAGCAGTCATTCATGTAAATGACTCAGTTTGGCTCACAGAATAAGTGACACAAGTTCTCAGTGAAGTGTCTTCCAGTGCTCTCAGGTTTTCTATTGTCAGTGTTATCACAGTGAAAAGGGAAGAGGACTCACCCTTCAATATAATCAGTTACGTTTTCCCCCAAAGTCTACAAGATCAGCAGAAGAATCTGTAACTGCAGTAGATTATTTCAGTGACGAGCTCTGCCCTTCTGTGGCATTTGAGCACAATCTTGTCAGTCTGTCCAGCCTACTTCTTGTGCCTTTATAAACACACACTAAAAATATTTATATTATTTAATGACTTATTCTTGTGAAAGTAAACTAATACTGCAAGCTTACTTGCTTACTACATGAAATTACTGGTAGAACGTTTATTCTGGTGTGTAGTACTTGAATATAATATGATTCAGCCCATACTAATGTGTTTCCCCCAAGACCTCCCATTAGTCTAGCACTTCATGCTGATGAAAAGTAGACTTTCTAAAATTTCCTTTTGTAAACTTATATATTTTGGGTTGTTATATCAACATATGCTTTTGAATATCTGACTGCTGTAGAGCAAAATATCATTAGTATTTTCCAGTAACTTTTGCAGAGCAGTGAATGGTTACAATCCTGAAACAACATTCTTGCTTCTGCCAAGAACAGGATGAGAGCAATGGCTATGCTTTTATCAAAACAGCTGAGTAAGTTTTTCTGCACCTGTGGGTCTGTGGGAATTGCTGAATTTGAATATGTTCAAATGTTAGAACTAAATCTATAAAACTTATTTACACTGTTGTTCCAATGATACGTTAAGAATATACACAGAAGAATTGCTCCAAGCAAAATAGTTGGGTTCTTGGCAATACTGAGTACAGGTTTCTGAACTAAGTACTGTGAAAATTAAGACATTTTCTCTGTGGGTTTATAGTGAAAGGCAAACAGTGGCTCTAAAAGCACTGATTTTTTTTTGTTGTTTTGTGTTTGTAATGTGGCTTTAGTTGATTTCCTTAGAACTATGAGCCTATCAAATATTTTGAAATGTGAGTAGTTAAGTACGTAAACTGGGAAATTTCCATCCAAATGAGAACAGGTTCTGTGCTGGAACTTAAATGTCAAACCATTAGCTAAAGAACTTAAATTACAATGCACCGGTTCTCATACTACTAACCTCGTATTCCATTAGTTTACCTTTACAAGAAGTAATTTTCTAAAATCACAGTAATGACGATTGTGCTCTTACATCAATCACCTTAGTATCACATGAAAACTTCATATCTTTTGTTCAGGAAAGGTGATCTGTTCTATATTGTGATTTACTTTTATAGTAAAAAAACCTACAAAACTTGTGAAAAAATTATTTAAAACAGCTCTTCTTTGTGAAATAAGTAGTTCTGTAGATCACAGACACCATTTGGGAGCGTGTAGAACTGAGGTGAGACAGACTGGAGTAGGGTACTCTAGATAATAATAGTGTACGAGTGCCCTATTTTCTTACTGTTTAGAATGACTAATTTTTCAGCTCTTTTCTTATTCTGAATGCCTGTCTCTAAGGCTTGATCATACCGTCAAAAGTTCAGGAGGAAGCTGAATGCTGCACCTATACACATTATTTAAGAATATAACAGGGATGCAGGAATCTGGTTTTATTCTGAATTCTTCAGGCTTAGTAGATATTCTTGTTCAAGTTGTTTCTCTTTCCTCTTTTTTATCTTGTGGTAAAATAGGAGTAAATTCCAAAAGTAGCTTTTATAAGGCATGGTTGCTTGTCTATAAGAAAGATTTAATAGAATGAAACACTGTTGTAACTGTGATGGTACTTGTCATTACTTTTCTATAAATTTTCATGTCTGTTTTTAGTGACATGTCTTTTGGGCTTCTAAATCGAGGCATCCTGAGTGAGTTTCAGCAATGTGTCATGTTCAGCACATTCTTATAAGTCACTGCTGAAAATACTGATCGGTGGATGGCAGAAGGGAAAATGCATCAAAGGAGGAATTCCGAAGGTAGGAGTAGTGGAGTTTCAGTTTGAGATGTGTAAATGAAACATGGCTTAGAGAGGAATGGTGAACCTGAATGTTTGTGGTTTGAGTGGTTACCTGTCTCGGGACAAGCCTGCTTCCTCTCTTCTCTGGTGTCTCAGCAGCAGCAATTAATATTTCATCCCTTTATAATTCCAGAGAGATTCCTCACTACACCTGGAGTCAAAGCTCTGGGTAGTGAGAATTGTGTTTTCATGAAGCTGAGGATTCAACAGGTAAACTGGATGCTTCTGAGATCAGACAGAGTTGCTAAGTGTGAGAAGTCTTACATCTCTGCCAGCTCACTTAGGTCATAAAGCAGTACTTTCTTCTGTACTTCTTATGTATAAATGCAAAGCTGATGGATATTTAAGATAGATACTGAAATCAGTCTACCACTCAGTGATGTTTGTAATCTTGCTTTACATGCAGTACTCTGTTTTATCTATGGCCGTAAGCTGTGTTTAAACCATCTTTTCAAAACAGTTCTTGAAGTGACCTATTTTTCAAATTAAAACATTCTGTAAAGCTAAGACAAGAGATGCTATCTTCAGTAGCAAGAAACAAAATCCTATTGTAGTAGGATTTTACTGTAGTTTAAAAAATCCATCATATGATAAACTGGACATGGCTTTGTGTATAGTACGGTTGTGTTGATCTTGTGATTCAGCTGCTGACTTAAACTGAATCTGTACAGAGCAGT
This sequence comes from Syrrhaptes paradoxus, assembly GCA_013400615.1. Classification (NCBI taxonomy): domain Eukaryota; kingdom Metazoa; phylum Chordata; class Aves; order Pterocliformes; family Pteroclidae; genus Syrrhaptes; species Syrrhaptes paradoxus. The sequence continues at coordinate 17,809 of VZTO01015250.1, forward strand.
TCCGCTACTTCATGTGCTGTTTTTAATCCCAAATTAGATAAAACTACTTATGGATGCTAGAGTGCAACATATTTAATATATCCCAATGACTTGTCTTTCCTTTTCCAAAAGGCAGCTGAAAGTACAGTAGATGATTCTCATAGGTGAAAATGTTTCTTATCTTTTAACATCCTAAAACTTCAGATTCAGTATGTTAGTGGGGTCTCACAACTACGAGCTTGGACAAGATTTGAGCACAAATACAGATTGCACTGTGGCTGTGAACTTTGCTATACATGAAGACAGAAGCGGAGGTAGCACCAGGTGTGGTTTTATGTACAGGTAGAAAACGTAACTGTTCCTGTAATTCATGTAGCTGTTGTCTCCCTGTAGCTAAAGAAGTCCTAAATCAGCATTTTTTTAAAAGTCTGGTCATAAGATAAAGATTTGCATAACTTTATTTCAAGGTTGATGTGTTTGGTGCGAATATACTTACAGGAATAAGGTGCTTTTAAAGATAGCTTCCAAATAAAGAATAAAGATAGCCAGCAGAAGATCCCTAATCAGTCTAAAAATGCTGTAGTGCATGTGCCTAGTGTTCCTGTAAGCTTTTCATACCGAGACTGTATGCTTATTGCAGGGTTGTCTATTCAGGGTAACGGGAACATGGGGACTGATGTGTGTTTGTAAGGAGAGGCCAGGGCTCGCCTTTCAGCCACGCTGCTTACGCAGCTGCTGCGTTCCCCTTCTCTTCCTGGGCATTTATTCTGGTCTCACCATGGCCTCTCCCTCTGAGAGCACACCACTTGTGAGTCCACGTGCTAAACTTGGATATGGGAACTCATCTGGCTACAAAAATTCACCCTCAAAATCATGATGTCATTCTTTGTTCCCGTCGTTTCCTTCATCTGGTTTGTTGCTTAGTTGTACAAACATCTGCTGGCACAGCACCCGGTGCTGTAAGGACGGGAACTAGTGGCAAGCACAGGAAATGACACTGCCATTGAACTGTTGGCCTAATGTTTGTCTGTGATGTGAAATACCTTTTAGCCTTGCAGTCCCATTCATAAAAACATTGAGGAAAAAGCTGATCCAGGTACTTAAGCTGTTATGTCAAATTATTCTGGGATTTTAGACAAATAATGCCTACTTTCAGTGACAAATTAAAAACCTGTTGAGCATTAGAAATAGAATATTAAGGATTTAACTTAAAATTCTGAGGTTCCAGAATATTGTTTTTAATAACTTCTTTTTCTTCATTCTCCCATTTTGCTTCATCCCCTCCTAAAAAAATAACCAAAACCAAACTGGAATGAGGAGGGGGAAAAAATGTTTGTGAGGATACTTAGTAGATGTTTTAAATTCACTTATTTCAATTTCTGATTACTTTTTGATATCTTTTTTGTTGTGTAAAATGGCAAAGGTGAATTCCAAAACGCAATACAGTCTTAATGCATTTAATGGTGTAGTGAAATCATGAGTTCTCAGAGAGGGTAGGCTTTCTGTTTAAAATTATGAAAATAGAAAATGGGATCTGTAGAAGTGATTGAAGACTGTTACTGGTGTTCATTATAGGAAGCATGTTTTTATCTGTATTTGCTTTTTTGCTTAATCAAAATCGAGGAGAAATTAAAGACTGAGAATGTGTAAATCCTGTGACAGAAACATGCTTTGGTTGTACAGGGACTATTATGAGACTAAAAAGCCTCTGAGGTAGTGTGTTACCAAATGCAGCAGTTAAGGGCATTGTGGTGCCTTCAAAGCTTGTCCAACCTGAGAGTTCCCCCCTTTGAAATTAAAAAATATGCTTTTATATTGATCAACATTTCTAGTAAAAGCTAGAGGAAGTACAACACAAAAAAAGCTTCATGTTCAGTCAGACAGGTGACCATCACTGACCCCAAACTTGCAAATAAAATCATTACTGAAGAGCTCTTTACCAGTGTGTGACAAAGTCAATACACTGAGTTTCTTGTCACAGGTCAGTTTGCATAATTGCGCTTGCATCAGTAATCAATTTGATTCCTGCAAATAGCTTCTTACTAAGTGTTTTCTGGGGAGCAAAACCAAAAAGCTTTATTAAGCAAAATAAAGGCAATTTGAATGAAAATTGCCATTAGGGATGTGATGGGGGGAAATGCAAATAGCCACTTGAAACTGATTATTAGAAAGTTAAAAATCCAGTTGAATCCATGGAGGCTGCCAACACACTAATTAAACCATTGAGTGGCTGGCTTTGTGTTAGCTGAACTTCTCAAGTCATCTCCCGGCACTGACTGAACACAAGGAAATGAAAGCAGCCTGCAGTGTTGGATTTGTGTAGCAGTTCTATTTACAGACATGTTCTAAAATTACTATTCTTATGGGGAAAAGTGTTTTGCAAAAATATTTTGAAATAGAAAAGTTGGTTATATGTGAAAGTTGGCTGATTTCAGTTTTTAAGTTTGTGCCCTTGGGAGAAAGGGAAATAGGTATATTTTAACTGTAGCCTACTAATATTTCTACTCCTACTCACAGTTTTTAGTTTTGTTTACATCTTAGGATCCTGTTAGAAAATGGCTAGAGTTTTTTTTCACCATATTTAGGTTTTATGGTTGCTATATTAGAATCTTGTATTTTCAGTAGTAGACTGCAATGCTTTTGTACTCAGCAAGTTTCAGGTTGCATAAACAGCTTATGATAAGACCAGAAAGTCTCATAGCTGATACGATGGTATATGCTGTGCGTTGTAGTTGATGCACGTTACAGTTTTTTCTCTAGTGTTATAATCCATCCTCAGAAAAGCTGTAAATGTATTTTCACAATATTATTATTATTGTGTATATATATATTACATGTTTTTAAGTGCTTCTGTTCATGTTAGCTTTACAGGACTTCTGCTGAGAAAACTTTTTTTTTTCTGAGCAATGGGTTTATTTTTCCTTGACCCATCTTTGCATCTTACTCAGTTATTTCATAACAAGCAATGAAGAACTGTATGTTGCTAACTGAAGCAACTGTAAAAATTCCAAGTGAATTGTTGTGCATTCCTCTTCTGTTCAGTTTTGTCATGAGTCAAACAGGCAGATCCTGTTGGCAACAGGGCTGGTGCACAGAATGCTGTGTAATGAACAGCACTCAAGAACACCGGTAAGAAACTCCAGATGCTAGTCACCAGGAGGGTTGTTTATTTGCTAATTTGAATATAGTCTGTTGCGTCATTCCTTTTCTGAGAATGAAATGCAAATAGAAGAGTATAATCTCAAATTAACCACAGACCAATTAGCAAAATAAATTGAGGTAGAGTAGGAGATGAGCTTTGAGGAACTTGAGTCCTCAGAGGAGAGATTTTTCCTCTGTCTGTTGGACATCTGCCAGTAATTACTATCTCTGGGCATCAGTGGGTTTCTGATCTGTTTTGAAGATTAGGTGTAAACTTAAATAAGTTTCACAGGAAAAGCAATTAAATACAACAACCATTCTGAATATTTTGAGATTTATTAGGAACATAAGAAAATCTACTGGGCCAGACCTGACACTTGTGCACTTCAGTACCTTGTTTCTGTGTTCAGGAAAAACTGATTTGCAAGCAGCTCCATCTTATCAGAGTTACAGATGCAATCACATGCAAGACCAATTCTTGCTAGGTTTTGTGTAAATTGAAAAAAGAGATGGGCCATGTATTGTAGGACTTCTAGGAGGGATTAAAAATTTACTATTTTAAGTTGTTCAGGTTTTGGCTATACAATTTAAAATAATAATGCGATATACTTTATATGGATATGAAAATTACTGCTGCTATCATCATATTCCTTACAGGATCTTTCTTTTGTGTGCTTTGAATTCAGCCCATTTCCTACCTTACAGGAATCTTACAATATCTGTTTATGGAACGTGAGGTTGTTCTTGCTGTGCTTTTGCCTTGTTGTATTATTTCAATAACATTTGCCTCTTCTCTACTGAAAACAACTGCAATTTCTTAACCTTTGTGTAATCAGTGTTTTCATACCTCAGGAACTCTTCTCTGAACTTTGCTTAGTTCTGTAGTTATCCTTTTGGACAGAGTAAGAAGTATTTCAGAGAAGACAGACCTAAAGAAAAATACATCTGTTTTTCACTGTTCTTTTCTTTTTGTCTTTGTTGGCTGAGGGACTGGCATTGATTTAAAAAGCAAACAAACAAAAAACCCCAACATCCCCCAAACACAAACAAAACAACAGAAAACCAACATCAAACTGATTTTGATAAAAGCTTAATTTCACTCCTTCTGAAATGACAAATCTAAATTAGAATGCTCTGTTATGAAAAGAATATTTTAAAGTATGTTTTTCTTGTTGATGCTTATCAGTTGACACTTGGTTTTAATTTGTGTTTGGCTATTTTATTTAGCTTATTCACATTTCTGTAATTCCTGTCTGATTTTGATTAATGTAAATCATTTTATTATTTACTTATTTGCCTACCCTGTTTTACACTCTCCACTCCCACTCATCTACTTTTTTTCTGCCAACCAAACTGCAACTTCTATTATTGTTTTTGTAGAACTTGCATCAGATGCCTGAACATCTCTTCCAGATAAACTTGGAGCTTAATCTGCTTTTTTTTTTTTGCAAGATGTAGTTTGTTAATGATACCGTATCATACAGGTATGTGACGTGGGAGTGCTAAAAGGAGACTGAAAATGAATTCAGTTCAAAATTAAGGAAGAGTAAAAATAATTTTTATCAAGGTGACTAGACTCGATGTGTTCTAGTGGGACTGTTGCTCTGGAAAAGGAGTGCTGGACTTTCTTAGCTTCCCTGGAAGGTTCTGACATTTTATTAAAATACATTCAGCTGTGTATGCATAAAAATATCCTATACAATCCGAGCTCTCGAAAAATTAAAAAGCTGCAAACTGCTTTCCGCAGTGATGCTGCGGGACAGCAAAAATGGAAAAGTTATCTTTTTGGTTTCAGGTATGTTCAAACCCGAACACCCCGCCAAGCGCCTTCCTCAGCTTTGCCGTTCCTCAGCGCAGGCACTGGGGCCGCGCTGCCGGCACCGCCCACGGCCTCGCACTGTTTACAAACACGCGTCACGGGCGAGCGGAGCTCCGCCCCTCCCGCCTCCCCGGCCGGCCTGGCGGCGGCAGCTCCCACAGCACCGGCGCTGGGCCGCGGTCAGGCAGCGCGCAGGGCGCCGCCGCCATGAGGCGTTGGGGCCGCGGGGCACGCTGGGTAGAGAGGCGGGAAGCGCGCGGAGGGCAGCGCGGCTTTCCTGTCAGGCGGGCGGCCGTCGCCTGCGCCTCTCTTGGCGGCGGTGCTGTCACCGGTGAGACTCCCCGGTGTTGAGCTGTACAGCGGTGATTTCGTTTCTCGTCGAGGTCAACAGTACGCTGAGAAGTGACTGGTCGAGGTTAAATAGCTGTTTTCGCCCTCCTCCCCATTCCCCCTCCAAAAAGAGTGTTCATCTAGGTGTCTTAGGCCGGTCTTTATTACTTAAAAGAGATCTGAAAGACATCCTTAAAGGAAGAAAAGCCGATAAAAATAACATTCGTGAGGTCTAGCTCTTCATTTTCTCTTATGAATTTTAAAGTCACTTCAGGAATTGCCTGGGCATGTAACTAGAGAGCTTCACACCATCCTGATCATTTGCTATTTTTAGTATTTTACAGTGATTACATGATGCTTTTTTAACACCTTCCCCTTGGCCAAAATGCGTTTGTGAGAAAATGACTAAATCATAGCATGAGTCCTACTGAATTTTATGCACAAAGTTAAAGTTAAGCATGTAAAGAGCTCCGGTATGGTTATCGGGATTAATGAAAAACGTGGTTGTATGTACAGCAGCGGTTTGGAGGCTGTGCATTGGAGGAGGTTGTTACTGCTTACAAGGGGCTTGTCACTTAAAGAAGTGTGCGTGAAACGTGTCTTCATTCTGTTGTGCAAGTTTTGGTGTTTGAAGTGCTCATCTTGTTAAATGGCATATGAATGTTGCCGAGAAGTGATTTTGCAAATTAACTTTGTAGGGTTTTGTTTAACAAAAATCTCACTGGAACCTTGTGACATTTGCTGTAGTAAAAAGAATATGGATAGGTCCTAATGGCTTTTAAAAGCTGTTTAATGCTGGTTGTGTCAAAGTAAGCAATTAGGGTCACTTTACTTGATTATTCATCACCTTCTCCTTGCAGTAGTCCGTGCTTCTGGATTTGTGAAAACACGCATCTTGAGAAGCCTGCTTCACTGCTTCATAGACCTCAGTACCGAGCACATATATCTAATAAGAAAATCAAAGAAAGAAAACTCAATTATGTGACAGTTTACTAGCCCCAAGCACAAGCAGACTGTGAATTAACACCCTTGTTTTGCTATAGGGTGAGCTTCAAAAAAAATTAATGCATCTAAAAAATATAGAGTAATTTAAGGGAAGTTTGGTCAAATAAAATAGAATTAATGGATTAGACCTTACATAGTATGTATACATTTCTGTTAAACTTAGGTCAGATTGTTTTCAGGTTAGAGGATGTGGATAAGATCTGTTGATTCTTAATTCCTGTTATGCGAACACGTGCTGCTGCATAATTTGATGTGGACTGGATAATGTTGGGCTACTGGGCACGAAGGGCGGCAAGTGAAGTGCAATGAGTGCTTTGAGACCTTGTTTAGTTTCAGTGGCAATTGCAGCAACTTGGTGCCTCAGATTAAATTTTGAGCAGTAACTTGGAGCCCTAGTTCTGCCTTAAATAGTTAAGGTAGAGGCAAAGCAGGCAGAGAAAAAGAATGTCTTTTGTTTGCCATCAACTAACAGGGAAAACCAATGTGTGGGATAGCATGTATCTGCTGTGCAGCTCCAACATCAGGACCAGGTTCTGTCCAAGGAGTGGATTTTTGAGGAACCCAGACACCCAGAACAGCACTGGAGAATTCTGTGTAAGCATGTAACGTTCCATCACCCGTAGCTGCTGTTTCTTGCATTATACAACAGAGAACAGAACTGCAAGTGGGCAGGTTGGAATGACCTGTAACTGCCATTTGTATGGTCACCAAGAAAGTGACTAAATCTGCACCAATTTAGAAAAACATGAGCAGAAAGATCTCAGCTGTCTTCTTAAAATGAATATAGCTTCTGACAATGGAATTTGTTGTTTGTTCTCCAGTGTTGGTAATACAAAAGTAAACAGACTTTCTGCTGGTGTTCAGTCACTTTTTATAGAGCAGCATACTGACCATCGGGCACTTGAGAAGTAATACAGTGTGTATTGGTTGTGCCAATAGCTGTGTTCTCTATGCTGTTCCACGTGAATTTAGTACTGGATGTTATTAGTAAATTAATAGAAATTAACAAAGTTGTGATTCACATAATGGAAACGTTAAAATACCATTAATGCCTTTAGCTTTTGTGAACTGAGCAACCGTAAGAGTGGTGGAAAGTGCTGCTGGCCTGATGGGAATTCACCTGGCTGCTCTCCCACTCTGCCTGTTTTCTCTCTCTCTGAGGATGTGGGGGTGTGTTAGGAGATGGAAATCCACTGGTAATTTTCAGCTGGCATACCCCTCAGGATTCCTAACCAATTGTTAGCAAAGCAGGCACAACATTTCTATAGTCAAAGTGGAGCCAAGGGATAAAAAAAAGCTGAGAATCAGGGAGTCATAACTGGCTCTCTGATGCTCCACATTTTCTGTGCCAAACATATGTCGGTATAGAAGAAAGCCTGATTCTAAATACCAAAGTGTGGGCAAGATTTAACTAAAGTTTTCTGTAAAAGAAACCAAAGCTCTAAACTGTTGCTATATTTTGTTGATGTGCGTATGTGATCATATAAATGGACTTAACCAGTTTGGAATTGTATTGTAGCTGCTTATAACAAGTGCTGACACAATCCCAAGAGTAAAAATAAGGTTTGATGTAACTTTGCAGGTAGCATGCACTGTGTTCAATTCCTAAGCATATAGAAAATATTTCTACAGTTAAAGATCAGTTGACTCAAATGTGCACAAACAGAAGTTTGAGTTTCAAATTTAGTACTGGGTATTTGCTAGGAAGTTGATTGGTTTTGTCTGGAGCATAAAATGTTTTTAAATATAATTTTCAATTCCTGCAGAGCATGTGTGTACCACTGAAGAAATTATTTAAATGTCTTCTGAATTACCAACAGTGAACTTCAGTACTGTAAAAAATCCCTGAACAAAAATGCCCTTCTAAACAAAAACTGCTTGAAAATAGTGTAAGGCGATCTGGGCTGTTACAATGAAGTGTTTGCAGTGTTTATATTTGTATATAGACCTAAATATGTTTTAGCACCCTCTTCACATGTTATAGCCAAAAGTGTTTCTTAATTGTTTACTTCTCAATTCTGACCTAGTGCCTGGTCCTTGTAACTGCTGGACAGGAGCACGCAAACATTTCTAGCAGATTTGGGTGAGGTAAATAATTCCCAATGCAGATGCTACATGTGACGATGAATGTCGTCTTTTTGGTAGCTTGTAATATTTTACAATCAAAAACTCTGATGTGGATTCTTGATCAGTTTTCCTGTTGTTGTTACCTGAGACATTTTCTCTCCCATGTACTGTGACCTTCGGGGAGCAGAGACAGGCTGCCAGCCCTCGGGGTCTGATTCTGTTGTGTCGTGTCAGATTGCTAGCTTACTTTTTTGTGTCCTAGTTCCTAGGAGAAAACTAGGTCTAAGGCGGGTGAGGTGTGTGCCCAAATCCAGAGACTGACTTACCTGAAACTTTTGGATTTAAAGCCCTGTGCTTGTTCTTAAGTGGGTGTTACAAGTTGTCCAAGACGGGGAGTTACCTCAAGTTTTAACCTAACGCTTAAAAAGGCCATCAGATGTGTATGATGTGTCCAACCTTTTTTTTTTTCCTGTGGTATTCTGAGGCTAAATTTGAGGAGTTACAAACTACTTTCCAGGCGGTAGCTCCCCTCTAGCAAGGTTTGGGTACTTGTATTTATTTCATTCTTGATTATTCCCCCCACCCCCTTAATGCTGTTTCGGAAAGCACTGCTAGCGGAGGGCACGTGCGGTGCGCTATCTGCCGGGTGAAACGTGGGCCGCGGGAGGTGCCGGCGGCTGCAGCCCGGCCTCTCGCAGGTGCCGGAGGCCCGTGGCCCCGCCGCCGCCCCGGGAGCGAAGGGGCTCCAGGGCGGAAGATGGCAGGCAGGCCAGCTCCGCCGGGCTGAGCCAGCACGCTCCGCGCCGCCCTGTCCTGCCTCCCCTCCCGGCCGGCCGGGGAGGGGCTGCCCCGCCGCTCCCACGGGCCGCCAGCACCGCGGCAGGGGCCAGGGCTCGGCGCAGCGCTTCTGCCGCCGCCGCTGCCTCCGCCTGGGGGACAAGGGTCGCTCCGCTCCCGCGCGCGGATCTGCTCCGTGTTTTCCGGGCCTTTCCCGTGTTCTCAGGCCCCGACACTCGAACGTGCTGCGCGGCGCTGGCCTCGGCGCCGCTCGCCATTGGCCGCGCCGCCATAGCCCCATGGGCGTGCGGGCCGCGCATTGGCCCGGCGCCGCCGTCCATCAGCCAGCGGCGGACTGCGTCAGGTTGGGTTGAGCGGCGTCCCCTTCCCTGCCTGTGTCTGGCGGCGGCTGCGGCTGCGGGGCCGGTGCGGGCGGAGGGGCGCAGCGGAGGGCGGCCCGCTCCCTCGCTCGCTAAGATGGCGGCGGCGGCGGCGGCGGCCGTGGCGCGGCTGGAGGGCCGGGAGTTCGAATACCTCATGAAGAAGCGCTCGGTGACCATCGGCCGCAACTCGTCGCAGGGTTCGGTGGACGTGAGCATGGGCCACTCCAGCTTCATCTCCCGGCGCCACCTGGAGATCTTCACCGCTGCTCCCCCGCCGCCGCCACCGGCCGGCGCGGACGGGCCGCCGCCTCCGCCTCAGGGGGACCCCGCAGCTGCCGCCGGCGGCGGCGGAGGGGACTTCTACCTGCGCTGCCTCGGCAAGAACGGCGTCTTCGTGGACGGAGTGTTCCAGAGACGGGGGGCGCCGCCGCTGCAGCTGCCCCGAGTGTGAGTAAAGCGGGGCCGGGCCTGCCGTCCTTTCCCGTCACACCGGGGCCGGCCCGGGCCCACCCGCCGGCGCCTCGCCGCGCCGGGCTGCCCCGTCCTCCCTGGGAGGACTGGCTGCCGGGGAGCGGGCGGTGTCGCCTCTTACCCTCGCTGCTTGTCCCCGTTGCCATTTGGCTGGCGCACGGTACGTGACAGGCGAGGAGCCGACCCCGTCCTGGCGACACACGGGAGCCCTAGGCCTGCTTCCCCGACAGCCCCTCTCCCCGCCGCCCGGCACCGCCCGGGCACCGGCGCCTCCGCCTGCTGCCCTCGGATGTGTCCTTCCTCGGGTGGCCCGGGCCCCGCCGGCACAGCCTCCTCGCTGTAGTGCCGCCGGCAGCCGGGGTACAGGTGGGAAGCGTGACCCCATCCCCAGCAGCGCCAGGGCTGGTGGTTGACAAATGGTGACCCTCCTCCCGTGCTGTGCCTTTCCCGTAGCAGTATCTGCTGTGAGTTTGGGAGCAGATCTCTACAGCAGTGCTTGGAGGTATTGTAATTAGCAAATAGAATTGGATACACCCTTCAGTATTGTTTACGTGCTTCAGAGGAAAGCAGTCAAGTGGTTATCCACATATCTGGGATTTCTGAGTTTAAGGTCAGTGCTGAGTGAACCTTGTAACACCCTCGGTGCTTTTGCAGAATGCAGGGGGTTTGTTTTGTGCGGATAATTGCCTTCTGATTTTTTGGTAAAAAAATAGTTTATGGGTAAACTGAATCCACGTGAAATACTTCTTGGTGTATTAAAATGTCTTACACGACAGCGAATGTATTAAGAGTTTTAAAATGGTAATACATTCCTTTACCATTACCAAACGTTAACTGTCTTTGCAAAATAATTTTCTAGGGGAGTATGTGAGGCCTACGTACTACGTTTAAGGATATGTTGAACTGAACTATGAAATAAGTAAGCTATGTGTTGAGGAGTCGCATGTAGGAAAAGTGAAAGTGTTTTGGTTTACTATATCTCAGCAGCCTTGACTAATGCAAGGTTAGGAGTGTTTTGCCTTTCTAAAACACATGCCATTAGTGACACAGTCTCAGTGCTTTACAAGTTTTTAAGCTGTATTTAGAACGTTGATGGTGTATATTTTCCGCTTTGACATCTTAAAGTTAGTTTTCCCCATCTGGTGCCTCTCTGAAAATTAAATTCTTACCTTTCTGCTTTCTAGGAAATGCTTGTTCTGAAAGGGTTTAACAGTGCCAGTATGTGTAGAGTTATATAATCGTGAATACAGTTGGATGACTTGTTTGACCTTTAACTGTAACTTCTATTTTTGCTTTCTGCTTTTTAATGTTAATAATAATTTGGCATGTGGTTAATCTATATTTTAATCTAACACAGTTGTGAAATACAGATCAAATACTTTTTTCTTTGTAAACAGAGTTTGGTAGAATACACTAATTGTAAGCATTGTGCATTATATATGTTGATTGCAAACAGTCTGGAATTAGTTGGAGTAATGTAGTCAGTAGCATTCTGTTAAATACTTAGGACCTCAGGAAAGAAAGTACTGCTTCTTCATGCAGTCCATGTAATTATTGACTTATAATTTATTTTAGTTCTTTCTATCAGTGTCACTTTTCAAGGGGAAAAAAATTATGAAGGCTTTTTTATGTGTCACTTTTTTATTGAACAACGATGAAAACTTCTGTGCAGTTAAAATTTCTTCACGAGTGTACGTGGGTGGTGTTACAGAAACTAGCATTTGCTTGAAACTGGCTGTGTTCAGTGATTACACCATTTCTTAGACTGCACGCTGGTAGCCTGCAGTTTCAAGATCTGTAAGCTGACTGAGGTACTTATCTCCTTGTTACAAAATGTAGGTGTGATCTTCCATCAAGTCTTGTAAATAAAAGGTGGCATACCTTAGGTCTTGGCTAGAAACAATGGAGCAGTGTGTGCACTGGGTGAACTGGGATTGCTTTAGTCAACAGGCACGGGGATGAGTTTTATCTGGAAGGGCAGGCAAAATCTACAGGGTCATAGTTAGATTGGTGGCTAAGATCAAATGCTGCTTTTTTTGTGCTTTTTTTAAAAAAATAAATGTTTATAAAAGGAAAGTCTTACTGGAGTTGTATAGGGAAATAGTAGTCTCATTATTTGCAAAGTTTGTTACTTTAACACAGGAGTCTTTAGGCAAATTCAAAGCAGAAGTTATCTGCTTGTAGCAAGTCATTACTCTGAATTACTTGATGACTAATATTGTTTGTAGCCATGTTCTTGAGTTTCATTGTAGATTTAACTGGTCACACTGAAGATAATCTGGATTTTAAGAATCAAATTTAGTTGCTTCAGTATAGTGTAAACACTAATTAAGAGTTGAAACATGATTGGAAAGAAAGTAGAGTAGCTTTGGTGTGAGTGCAAGATCAATGATTGCTAACCTCCAGCTCAAGTAATCACTAGATCTATTTTTGTTGTTGTTGTTTAATCCTGCTATGTTGCCAGTAATATGCTTTGCCTATGAGTACACAGTCATTTGACTGTTTTTTTAATGGCAGGTGAAGTTTAAAAAAATCAGGGTGGCTTGTTCCTTTTGTTTGTTTTTAAGTGATTTTTGGAAACCAAGATCTGTTTTTTTCTAATTAATAGTGAACTTACAGATGACTCCAAGTAAAATATTGTTACAGACTTGAAATATCATACTTATTTAATTGTCATGAATAACTGTATGTAATTCCAGTGTCCTTGGCCTTTTTTTTTTTTTTTTATTTCAGCACAGTGTTTAAATGTGATTGCATTAGTAATGTTAATGAACTTCCTGGTTTTGGAAGGGGAAAAAACAGAAATACAACTCTGTAGTCTCCTGCATAACACACATTTTGAAGATCTGGGGAAATTAAATTATTAATGTTAGAGTATGCTTTTACCTATAATAAAGGCATCTTTCTTTCTGCAGGTATAAATGCCATGAAACATGGAATTAGTGTGCATTAAGATAACTGTTCCTGTTGCTACTAATGCTTCTCTGGAAGCCTTGCCCACAGTTCAAATGTTTAAGTTATCAAGCAGGAGGTAATAGCAGTGGGAAGTGTGTTTTTGTTTTTCTAATTCTTGACAGACTCACATACGTACTTGTATATATACAAACCAGCTGTCATCTTTTTTGATGAATAAAAAGGGGGTTGGGGGGAAATAGCAGGTTTTTTGTTTGTGTCCAGTAAATAGCTCTCCTGTCAATGTTATAACAGAGGCATGGGAGGAAAGAGGTTTCAGAGTCTCCTGTTAAATACACACAAATCAAAGGGAGTTCAGTTAGTCTTTTACATCTACTTTTAAGATGCATGGACTCTCTCCAGTTCATACAGTTTATGTTTTTTAACTGCTTTTGTCTGAGGAATGTCATTTTTCCCCTGACTTCAGTGGAAGCATTGTGAGGATGTATTTCTAAGTAATTAATAACACATATTTTACTTTTGAGGTACTTGGCTTGGAAAATACCTTTTGTGCTGGGCACAGCAGCAGTTGTTGACAGAGTTCTTATATACAGCTTTTGGAGAGGCAGGATTCCAGACAGATGCAACTGATACAGCTGGAAAAAGCAGACTGACTTCTGGGTGCAACTTAGCTCTGAAGAAGTTTTTTTGTTTTGTTTTTGGATTTATTGGATGTGCTTTGTACATTAGCACTTGAATTCATGAAGATCCTGACATCTTGGACTTGACTGTTCAAGAGAATGTGGTGTTCATTTTGACAAAGCCATACATTTTGTATTTTAGTAGTTACTTTAGGTTTTGGTTTTGTAGAAGTATAGATCTGTGAATCATAAACATGATACCATTAACATAAGAACAGCATTTCTAAGTCAGAGCAAAGATGCATCTAGTCCATCACCTGCCTCCAAGGGTAGTCAGAAGCATGCCTAGGGAGGAGTGTAGAAATGGATAAAAGCAAGTAGTTGTGTTTCCCTTGTTTTTTCTTTTGGATCCCAGAATCAGTGTTTCTGATGGGTTTGCCCTTGGCTGGGGGCCAAACCACACACCCACTCATGCAATTCCCCCCCCCCCACCTGAGGATAGGGGAGAGAATTAAAGGGGTAAAAGGAAAAAAGGACTTGTGGGTTGAGATAAGAACAATTTAATAACTAAAATACAATAATATTGAAAATAATACTATATACAAATATACAAGTGAGTGATACTGCCCCCCACCTGATGACCAAGGCCCAGCCTGTTCCCGGCTAACGATCCCGGAGCAGGGAGAGTCCAAAAACCGCACTCACAGAACAGAGATAACAGTCTGAGTGTCCCAGACCGAGAGCTGACCGGGGTGGGTGGGGGGAAGGCCTTAGGAGAGTGACCGCCTGGAGCTAGATGATCCGGAACCAAAAGAGCTGATCTTCTGGAGGGTCCTCACCTATATCCTGGGCATGACGTGTATGTTATGGAATAGATTATTGGCCACTTTGGGTCTCAATCCTGAAGCTAAGATTAAATTCTGGGCTAGTAACTGGGGCTGTGCTCCCTCCCAGTTTCTCTGGTCTGCAGACCTTGGCAGCCGTGTAAACATCACTTTTTATCAGCTTGCTTCTGAGCACAAATCCAAAACACAGCCTCTTGCTAGCTATTAGGAAGAAAGTTAACTCTGTCTCAGCTGAACCCAGCACAGAACTGATTTCCTTCTGAGTTAAAACCATTTACTGTTTGCATTTTGATGAAAGCCAGTATTCTGAATAAGGATCAAGTAAGTCTATTCGCTAAGTAAATGCCTTGCAAAAGTTGGTTGTGTTCAGCATTACCTGAGCAGGAAGTAGCACAACAGCTTCTAGAGAACCTCTAATGTATCAGTGCACTTTTTTCTATTATCTTATTGCAGTTACTTGAATTACATGCAAAGATGTGATTGCTGTATGGAGCTAGAGCTGTGGCTGCACACATGCGCAATGAAAATTTCTCACTGGAAACAGCTTGGGTTTGGCTTACCAGTTGAGGTGAACGGATCATAACATCTCCTTAGGTAGTGTTACTCGCTAGCTTACGAGGAATGTTCTTTCCTTGTTTTTATGGTTTATATTTTAAAGAGTTTATTTTTTTCTTAGATGCTTTAAGAAATCAAACAAAACAACTTTTTCAAGGATATATTTGTAATTATAGACTAATACCTCAGACTGGATTGATACCTGCTTTTTCCCTTTCTTGACAACACTTCTGATAGATACAGTTGTTCATAAGGAAGACAGCTGGCTGAATTTTTTTTTTTTAGACCCTATGATTGATTTGTGTTCAGAAGAGTATTTCTGAGTTCCTTGCTGGTTGTATTAAAACTATGAATTACTTACAAATTATCTCTAAGCATAAACTAAGAAACATTGGACTTGGCTGTGACTTATGAATCAGACTTCAGAAACTTTTTTTAACTTTCTTTAGCAGACATTGCCATCATTACTAATAAGGTTAGCTGGGCATGTTTATAGGTGTCTTTTTAGTTGCTTTAAGGCAGGGTTTGGAAATGTCAAGCTCAGCAGCAGTAGTGTTCTCACATGAGCACATCTGATTGAACAGGAATGTGGGAGGAAGAAGGTAGAGCACATATTATTTTAAATGAAAATAGATGAGTGTGAAGTTCATACGATCATAATTTGTGATACAGTTGTTTCTGTCATCTCATTTTTTTCATATTTCCCTCTTAATTGTACACACTTTGAGTGGTTTTTGTTTTTTTTTTGATTTGTTACTGAAACAGCATTGCAAATCGTCGTCCATGAATCGGGTAGTGGAGGTAAAGCTTAAACAGTTTTGTGTTTGTATTAATTCCCACTTGCCATGCTTTTTCTATTGGTATGATTGTTAGATATATGAAACTTCCTTACTCAATTCTACAATTTTACTTATCTTACAAATGTTTGTAAGATAACAAACATTGTATAGTTCTGTGAAATACTGTAAACTGGGAAATAATCTTAAAAGCTGATGGTTTCTTTATTGACTGTTAAGTTGCAGTTCTCTGACAGAAGCAAAATTAGTGGGCTTTTTTTTTGTTGTTGAAAAGTACAGTCAGTATGAAAACTGTCTGTTCCAAGAATCTGTAGCTGAAAGAGAGTTTTGGGATTCTCAACCTTCAGTTACAATAATGAGGTAAGAGATATGTAAATTAAATCATGCTTTGCATCGATTAAATCAAAATACAATACTGCTCTGGTTGAGAGATGCACTATGTTTGAGTAGGAAGAGACAACTTTTGCTATCGGATAAGTTTAAGTTAATAAAAAAGTTGAACTGTCACTGTTGCCTTTCAAAATAAATGTGTGTGATTAATTTGCTTATAATTAGGAAATTACATTGTCTTGTAAAGAAGATTAGTCGTTCATGAAAGTAGATGTGTTTTAGAGAATAATTCTGCTGTGGAGGAGTTCTGCTGCTGTTGGTTTTTGTTGTGGTTTTTTTTTTTTGAGCATGTGCAATTCTCATGCACAGAGCAAAATTTTTTCACAGTCATGCCTAAGCTATTCAAAATAAGATAATTGTGCATCTGATTTACTGTATTTTTCAGTAAATATAGCACTGTCTTCAAGACCTCTCAAGTGCCAATAGCCTATGCAAAACACATGAAAAAAATAGTAAATTTTGTAAATTACACAGATTTAAAAGAAAATTACAAATTTGTCATGTGGTAGTGTGAGGCCATCTCTTTTGCAGCCTATAATGAATTTTCACAACAGCCTTGTGTTCACTGATAAGCTGATGTCTTTCATGGAACTTCATACTGAAATATTGGGAAGTTAGTGGTTTTATCTACTGTCTTGCTTGTTTTCATGATAAAAAGTTGATGTGTAGTGACATTTGTTTCCTGCGACTTCTTGCCTTTGAGGAGTTTTTTGACCTAGATAAAGCAGTTGGAGGGGAGGAACCGTATTTATTCTGCAGCTATTCCACATTGGATGGCATAGAAAATAAATGTTATATTCTTCAGTTAAGATTTCATCACTGCTGTTTTATCGCTGAAGGGTGCTGAGGCTTTAGTAAGTGACTTGACGAGCTAGTGCACATCCTTGTAATGTTGTAATACATCATTTTTTATAGGGCTAGAGAAGGTCTGTACACGATGGAGTCTTTGTTTCTTCACATGTGTTTGTGATTCTGCTGCAGCTCATTAGTACTGTGAATCATAAACTTTTACAAAGCATCATCTTAATGTATGATGTATAGTTAAGTACTTGTGAAAATTTTTCAATATTCAAAATTTCAGAATGTCTTAATATTTATATGAACACATCACCTTTTTGTTTGTCAGTGTACACCAACTAAAATGAAAATGTGAGCAGATTGACAAAAGTTATGTCCGTGCTAAACTGTAAACGTTCCTGTTGACTTCAGCAAGGCGGCTCACGTGGGTAAAGATGCATATACAATTGAGTATTTGTAGAATCAGTGCTGTAAAGTAAGAGACTAGAGACGTCATTATCATAGCTTCATGAAGCATGACAAAATAAAGTTGACTGGAATTAATTTTAATTCAGTGTTAATTTAAGCTTTTACATTACGAGTTACAAGAGAGACCTCCAGCTGAAAGCAGAAATGACTTCAACATTAGGTCGGACTGCTCTGCACCTTGTTTGTTTGCATCCTGAGTATCTCCAGGGATGGAGAAGTGTTAACTATAGAATAATTTGTGTAACTACAGCCCCATATTGAAAAAAGTATTATCTGTATTTCCAGTAGCAGGATTTGTCAGCACACTGGCTGGTTAGCTTAATGTGCAGCTTAGCGCTAAATCATGAAACAAATACTTGACAAATACTTGATATTGCTGTTTAATATTGTTGTTGGTGATCTGAAGTAAATGCAATTGCTGATAAATATTTAGAGAGTATATCAATGTTGGTAAATATTGTACTCACAAATAATGAGGACAAAAATGGACTTGGTAGATCCATTTAAAGAAAAAACAAAAAGGCATCTCAAAAGATATGCAGACCAGATCTACAGGGTAGGAAACTTGTGAAAAGTAGTAGTAGAGTGCATTTGAAAGTAAGGACTGAAGAGAAATCATTAGATGCCTGTAGTGAGGTGATGTGTCAAAGCAAAGTGATGTGATGATTGTGTGTAAATAGGGCAGCTCTATCGGGGAGTACTGAGAGGTGCTGGAACTTCGCATGGTTCTGGAATCAAAATCACAAGGGTTTGAGGGGGTGATTACTAAAAAGAGTTGAAGGCGGAAGGAAATCCCAAATAGTCAGCGATTTAAGGAGTTCAGTGTATTTGTCCTATCAAAAAGGAGTGCAAGATGGCTGGGTTGGTGTAGGTACACTTCTGTGGGGATGAATTGGGGTACTGAAGGCTTGCTAATGGATAAAAACTCAAAGGCTGTAACTAAACTCTCAGTGTTTGAACTAAGCACATATTTTTAGCAGTGTTGGAACAGCTTACTAAGAATAATGATGGTATCTACATTTCACTATCTTCTGCTGATCAAAAATAGATGCCTTTTTGGAAAAGGTCCTTTAAACAAAAAATAAACCTTGCTGTAGTCAGATGTGGTGATTAGGTGCAGTGTAGGTATGGTNTTAAATTCAGATTTTCTAAAACACTTAAATGAAAATAAATGTCTTTGGTTCAGAGTTGATATGGACAAACCACTGTGTTGATAGAAGTTGCTTTTAAATTCTGAGTTTTACTGACATGTTGCAGTATGGGAGCGGATAATTTCCTATCCTTTTCCTTTTTTTCCTTGTTTTCTTCCTTTTTTTTCCTGTCACAAATGGGAAAAAATAGTTTAGCTTCCCTTGAAGCATCAGTTTCCTCAAAAAAATGTTTTCCTGAAATGTTAGTGTCTTAGTATAGTGTAGGATACATTGTTGTACTACATGTAAGGTAAAACTCTTATTTATGAAGATACAAACATAATTATCTGTGTTGGTTGGTTTGTTTTGGTGTTTTTTTTTTCCTTTTGATTTTTTTAAGGCTGAAGATACATGGAAAAATTGATTTATCACTTTTTATTGTCCTGTGGACATATTTAGGGTGTTTTATAATTTGAGCAAAATATAATTTGAGCAGCCAAGGCATATACACAGCGTTTATATACTTCAGTAGTAGGCAGGCTTGTTGTTTACAGTGTCAGTGTAGTGAACACCCAAGGAAAGTAGCTGGAAAGTGTAAATGATGGAAACTGACTCTTAAAATAATTTCCTTTCTTAGGTGATTCTGCTGTGTTCTGGTCCTTCTAGATAGGTGTAGCAATGAGGGGAGACAAAGAATTAATAAGATTAAAAAGAGTGAGGCTTAGACGAGAGAAGGGTGAACGTCGTCGTGCAAAATTCTGTATGGGGATAGGTTCAGAATTGAACCAGATGAAGCTGATTATTTAAGCAAGCAAAACTCTGTAGGAAGAATGGCAAAGAGATGGTAAAGACTATTTTAGCATCGTGCCATGTACAGATCAGAGAAATGGAAGAGAATTCAGT
>VZTO01015251.1:11879-91528 GCA_013400615.1 Syrrhaptes paradoxus
AAAAAAAAAAAGAAAAAGAAAGGGAAAAAAATCTAGCCTTTCTAGTTTGACAGATAGGCTTTAAAACATAAGTTCATGTGGTAAGTACAGGTAATCATGGCATGAGAATACACATTTCAGAACACACATGCCTTCCAAAATTCCAAAATGAAAAATTCATAATAGTTACAGAAGAGCTTTCAGTACCCGCATCCACATCCCAATCTTTTGATCCCACTATCCTACTATGCCTTCCACATTTGTGTAGCAGACAATTAGCGAAAGAAAAGTTTTTAAATTAAAATGAGTTCTTATCCTCAGACGACATACAAGCCTTAGAATATAATTTCACTCCTGAAAGACAGAAAAGGTTAGCTGGATTTTTAAGAAGACGGGTAGTCATGTTTTACTATTTGGACTCCAACAGCAGCAATTAAAAATACACTCTTAAGTGAAAGGACATCATGAATTCTTAACTGAAACAACATCAGGAATTCATAAAGAAAACAAAAAATGGAGCTCCTCAGGAGCTACAGACTGCAGAAAAATAATAAACAATTTTATAGGCTGAATGCTGCCCTCCCTTTTACATCCTCCCTTTTAAGATCCACCTACCGAATTAAACACATCCCACCAGTACCACTCACTTCCAGGAGAAAAACTGTTACAAAGCCATTACAACAGGCGATACCTGACACCGTGCTAGAGGTAGAACACCCACAGGTCACTTTCCTGACCACGCCACCCCATGGTATTTCTAGGCAAACACACACAGCAGCCAACACAATCTACAGGCACTTACATCCTGTTTCTTGTTTGCTATAAACCTCCTCGGTGTGATCTGCTTACTATGAACACAGAAGGCTAGGGGTGCACTAAGCATCGTGTACAAAGCACTAAAATCACACACATTCTCTCTCCTACTCTAGAGATACTCCTGATTTCTTTACATCTGGTTCTCTGCCCAGAGCAGGATCCTGCACACAAGTGGATCAAGTACCACATCCTTCCTTGCTAATGCACTGAACACCTGCTCCTCCACTGAGCCTTCATTTCAGCTTCTGTTGGCTGTGACAACACATGGAGTCACCCTAGAAGCTACAACAGTTCTGTTTGTTGGAAACATTATGCCCACATCCAGGCAAAAAAAAAAAAAAAAAGACAACTTCGAGGTCACTGAAAGAGACAGTCAAGCTAAACATTCACTGGAATGTATAGTTCCAGGTCACAAAGACATTGCCCAAAAAGCTGTTCCCAAGTTACTTTGCTGTTTGCAAACAATCCTCTACCTCTGCTTTGCTCTAGCTTCAGAAGGAAGCTGTCCCACACGTTGCACTCTCCAGTCTCCAGTCTCCTCTGTGGAAGCTTTTAGCAACACTACACATAGACATCTCTACTGTCCACATCCCAAGATGCTGACATTTCAAATCATACTCCTCTCTGTGCAACTCATGAAAATAACAAAGAAGATAAAAACCTCCCACCAATGCAGAGGCAGCTGCTTCCCTATATGCAATGAACCCGGCACAGGTTGCCAAGAGACTGCAATGATGAGCAGCCATTTATTCTTGAATACACTCAAATGGGTTTTCACTATATCTTAACTCTAAGCAATAAAACATCAAGACCACATTCTTGTTTCAGTTTAGAATTAGTTTTTATAGCCGATATATAAAAGGAGATAGTTGTAAGAGACATGCTATGATGTTCTTAACTGGAACTATATAAACAGTGCTTCTATTATAGGCGCTACCCTGAACTTTGTCAGGGAACTGCCTGAACTTCAGGCTTCACGCCCGGCACTGCTTTTCCTGAATTTTAAAACTGAAAGAAACATCTGTAAAGATGAGAATAACCAAGCTATACACAATGGTTAAAAAAAATAATTAAAAAAAAAATCTGAGAACAAGAAATTTTCAGCCAGCACGTATAAAAGTTCCCCCTGTAAGCTCCATTCCCTAGGGTAAAAATTAAGTGCAGATTCAGTCAAATATAGGAGGCCCTAAAGAAAAGAAAAACTCAGCCTATTATACCACTTAACAAGACACTGCTAGCGATTTTCAACCTTTCCATCTAAAAATAAGGTAATTTTGCAATTAAAACAAAAGCCACCATTGAACCTTAGGTGTCAGAACATTTTTCCTTATTTATATCTATCAGATGAATAATAATTTTATACACTGTAGCTACCTAGAGAACAAAAGTTCTATTACATATGCTTCTACTCCAGCCTTGCACATGTTCTTGGGCTTTAATCATTGATCAAATCTTTCAAGCATAATTCAGCACCACCAACTTTGGATACTGCATCTTATTTTTGTTATACAGCTTAGTATAAATTTATTTTTATTTAAGTTACATTACATATCTCCCCAATGAAAGAAAAAAGATAAGTCCTTTTCCATACACAACAAAATTCTGCATACACCAAGAACCAGAGGGTTAGTATTGCTTAATACCTTGGGAAGAAGCGTTGGAATTGCTATTTCTCTATTGCCACATGCTGTGGTAAAACTGATGAACCGTATTAGCAAAAACCAACAACGTTTAAGTGGTCCAAGGTCAAGTAAAAGGGAAGACCAAGCTCGGACTCAGAGACATAGTCTTTCAACTAAACTGCATAGTTTGAGAAGTTTTATAACAACTTCCACAACAAATTACCAGAAGGAACACATTAAAAGTATATCCAGGACACAAAGGGTCAAGAAGCCTACATTTTATTAAGTCCCTCTGCCAAGCATTTCTTTGCTGCGTTTAGATGGGTCCTGTTCTGTACCATCCTCACGACCTCCGAGTCATCTGTCACCACCTGCAAGAGGTGCACAATCACTTCCAACGATGAAGGTGAACAAAGTGGGGAGAGAAGAACAGTGAAGATGGTGCGGCACTATCCAGGCAACCTCAACTACACCTTGACCAACCGCATCTCGGTCAAACCCTAGGTCCTCAAATGCAATGCAGAATGACACCAGAAACAAAAGAAAATGTAGAAATAATTTAAGTTCTTGCAATTGCCTTTTGTAGGATATTTCAGTTTAGTTTAGTTCCCAGTTCCCCCTAAAATTCTAGCTTTCAATTTTTAACTAAAGCAGCATACAAACAGTCTTATGGCAAATAATCAGGGCTACAGTAGAGAGACTATTCAAAAACAGCAATCAGTCCAGGGAGGTTTAATTTAGAGAGAGGAGAAAGACTTTAGACCTTGATAAGGCATGACATGATTCCATGCCATTGATCTGCAATCACACAGCTTTATCTGTAATGCAAACAAGAAGTTATTCAGAATACTTGTAATTAGGTATACTAAGTGTACACTGGCACATTACTGAACCTATAAATAGACAGCAACCACACCATTTCACTCCTGCTCCATGCTATAAGGTATGGGAGGCAGGGAGAAGAAAGGCACTTTCCTTTTTTAAGACCTTTCTTAAAGTTATACTATTGAAAAGTATTTTTTTTTTGCTTCTGAAGGTATTTAACCAGGCCTTTAAATACTGACAAAGCTTCCACAGGTTATCTTCAGACACAGGTTATCCTCAACACTTGTGTAAAAGGAAGAGAGAGAATACTTAATTTGAAATAAATCAGGAACCATATTCTAGAGATCTGTAAGATATTCAGAGAGACATGGCTCTGGGCAAGCCAATGTTGCCTTGAAAACATCCCACCTCTGATCGTGGTGGGGGACCAGATGACCTCCCAAAGTCTCCTCCAACTCAAATTATTATGATGATTCTGTAAC
The DNA here is from genome assembly GCA_013400615.1 of Syrrhaptes paradoxus. NCBI lineage: Eukaryota > Metazoa > Chordata > Aves > Pterocliformes > Pteroclidae > Syrrhaptes > Syrrhaptes paradoxus. The sequence goes on from VZTO01015251.1 coordinate 15,604, forward strand.
AAACCCCATAAATATTTGTTTCCTAGAAAAAGTCCATCTCTATAACATCTCACACCTACACACAGTAATTTAAACTGTGGATTAGCTATAAATAACCTTGGTGTATATTTCAAAGGAAAGGTATAATCATCCTTAGCATAAAATTAATCAGAAGCTCATGTGCCTCTTGCCCTGGCTGTGACTTATTTTATATTTTTTACTCAAATGGGAAAAATATAAGATTTCCCAGTCATTTCCAACTCCTCACTGTGAGACAGCCTCCCAGGGACACAGGTTTATGCTGGGCTCAAAAACTAATTTGAAATAGGAGCCCTTTGTAAAACTGTTGGCAGCAGATGTCTGTCTGGGGAAGGGTGGGGAAGGAGTAGGACCTGTGATGTTAACTCCTTTTATCTCCTCCTCAGTGCTGCACACAGCAATCGAGTGAAAAACTTAGTTGTTGGGGTTTTTTTACCCTAAACAATGCAAGAAAAAAAAAATTCAGTATTGGTTCACATACACACACATGTGCCCAGAATTACTCATCTCTTTAGGCAGGAAGATCATCTGAAGTGTATATAGAATAAGAACTATGGAAAAATGCAAAGCTTAAAGAAACTGGAATAAAGATTATGTATTCTTTAAAAAAATAAAAATAGCTATTCACTGCAGTTGCATTTACCTGGCAACACCAGGTAACATAGATGACACACAAAAGCACTGATGGGTTTTTAAGCATACAGCTTGACACTGACAGCACATTTAATAGCTTGCTTTTGACAAGAGCTTGCTCATCAGAAGTTCTGTTCTTATTAGGATTCTTTTTCTTTGAAATGCTGAAGCAGCAGCAGAACAGAGTTTTGCAATGCAGAATCAGGGGCATAGATAGAAATCTGACAACCCTCTGAAGCCCAGTGTATTTTTTTTAATGTATAAAATTATCAAGCAGGGCAAGGGAAAAATCTTGTCATCAGGGAAGGTTGGAGACCATCAGCCTAAACAGTAAAATGTCTCAGATATAAATTTTATAGAATCATAGAACGATAGAACGGCTAGGGTTGAAAAGGACCTTAAAGATCATCAAGTTCCAACCCTCCTGCCATGGGCAGGGACACCCTCCACTAGACCAGGTTGCTCAAAGCCTCATCCAGCCTGGCCTTGAACACCTCCAGGGATGGGGCATTCACAACCTCCCTGGGCAACCGGTGCTGCTGCCTCACCACTCTCACAGTGAAAAATTTCTTCCTAATATCTAGTCTAAATCTGCCCTCTTTCAGATTGTAACTGTTACCCCTTGTCTTGTCACTGCACTCCCTGATAAACACTGTTTCCCCATATATCCCCCAGGCATATCTTGCCTGCATGTAGTTTTGAGGCACATTGACCAAAACATTCTCTCTACAAAACGTTAACCACTTGACCCAGTACAGGTGAAAGTCCTTGCTTTGCTTCCTAAAGCTTGCCTGCGTCCAGAAGCAGGCAAGAAGCAGCACACAAATTTGCGTTAGCCCAGCATTCGTTCATAACAAAAAAAAAAACCCAAAAAACAAACAAACAAAAAACACAAACACACCACACCCAAGCTGCAGTCAACTGAGCTTCATCAAGTTCTCTTAAATTCTGTCTTCCCCCTGCAAAAGCAATGCAGACTTCCAGATTATATGCAAAGTTTGCTTAGACAAGTTCACTCACTCAGGGGAAAGAAAAACAAGTTTAACAACATCAGATAGGTGGCTCTGAAGGTTATTTCTGTTTATTTTGTCTGTAATGAGAAGCTGTGTGAATGATAATTTTTTCTATTTCCACAAAAGCTCCATTTTAATCAGAAACATTGTCTCTTCATCACAAACCCAAGTAACTCACTCACACCAGGGCCCAGTTGCAGACCTGCATCCTCTCAGCATTCTCCCCAGGCAGAATCCACATACTGTAAATATATTGAATTAATAGACAACAGAAAGAATTACTGTTTACACCACGAACACCACCATATTATTTCAGTGATGGGATCTCTGATTTCCTAAACCCCCTTTTACCCTTTGTGCTAAAGTGAAAAAAGGAGAAAGCACACCTCTGCGACTGAGGCCAGTGAGTGCTTGTCTATAGAGTAACTCATGTAAAGCTCCCCGCGATACCAGGGGAAAAAAATGACAATAATAACTGAAAAATCAGCAAAAAGGATGCATTGGTTTTCAAGTCAATACCTCCCTAGTGAACCATCCGCTCCCCAGACTGATCAGTACCACTGAGGGAGGAGGCCGTGCAGAGGGAAACTATCCAGAGGAACAACCAACCCCATGTATACAGCTGCACCCTCTCTAAGACTCCGTGCCCAGCAAACTTTTTGGTCTTGGGCACCTCCTCTCTTTATGGGGATTATTGGGAGAAACCTTGCAGAAACACAAGATGAAAGGAAAAGGGATGTCACCCTTTCTCTGTTCAAATTCCTGAAGAAACCTGACAGCAGCAGGCAGGAAAGGAGGGAGAGAAGAAGCAAGATGTCTCTATGGGAGCATTAAAACAAACACAGAAGTATGTGCCCATCCTCACAATCAACAGGCAGTGTGCACAGGGAGGGAAGAAGTCTCTGCCTGACAGGCGGCCATGACTGCTGGCTAGCCACACTGATCCTTCCTGACATCCTTAGCTGAAACAGAGCAAGCCGCTCTTCTCACCAAGAGCCAGAAAGACATAGACCTCCCTCTCACTCTGGAGCATCACAGTGGCATAAGGACTACCAGCTGTCGAACTGGAGCCAGTCAAACTGGGTTGCTAAATTTAAGCAACGACACAACAGGACAGAACTGACCAGAGCAGCGTGACAGTCCTTTAGATCCACTTAAATCTCTGCAGGCACGAAAAACGTCGGCAGATCTTCCCAGCACAAAACTATGCCAGAAGTGCAAAACAACACCGAGGGCATGGCCAGCTGTGCTCTGCAAGCACATCTAGAAAGACCCTGACGGGCTGGACATGCATCCTCCCAGCAGCTGCCCGTGGAGGGGCTTGTGTTGCTTCCCTCCCAGCAAATACACTGGGAGACTCATGACCCACAAGCTACTACTCAGCTCAAAACTCTATTAAGGTTGCTAAGTGACAATAATGTAGCACAATCTCACACCATTTGCAAACCTCAAACGTTTAAACACAAGGAAATTAATGGTTCAGTTCATCATAAATCTCACACCACCCATCTAATAAACAAATTCTCATCAAGTGTAAAACCTTGATGAATTAATTACAACAACATTAACTCTCCCAGGAGTACAACTCAGGTTTTTGTTATTGTGCTTTCAGCATCTAAGCGGTGAAATATTCCTAAACAGGAACATTAGTCAAATTAAAAGCTTCACCAGAAAAAAAAAAGAAAAGATTTGTTCTTTCTTTATAATTGTGCAATATATCAGGATCATTCCTACACAGTAAAAGTTTTATAAGTCAACTATGTTCTGACTTTGTGTAAGAAATTTTTATGGCCCACATCCAACGAGTACTTAAGCGCCGGCTTAATTTTAAAAAGTAATTAATCATATAAAAGTGTACAGGATGACTGAAGTGTTTCAGTATGTCCTTAAATGTTTTACCAGAATAAATCTCTTATTTCATTTTAAATAGCATCTAATAAAGTGGTGTTATTTTTAGCATCTCAATGGAATAATATTTTTGGGGGGTCAGCGTTAAGCTTGTTTGCTGTGATAAATGCACTATTTACATTAAGAAAGAATGAGGTTTCTTTTGATTACGATGTGGAGGATGTAAATTATGGATGTCCCCAAGCTAGACTTTTTTTAGCCATTGTTCGCAAATTGAGAGTTGTGGTTTGAACTTAGTATAATAAAGGTACAGTTACTGCACTGTTATTTAGTAGCCTGTTCTTAGGATTTTAAAAGAAGATTTTGGAGAACACTACTTTTTAGAGGCAGGAGGGGAAAGGATAAAACAGTAAAGTAAGAAGGTGGGAAACACAAAGGTAAAAGAAGTTCTCTCTCTTCATAAAATACAGAGTCCAGGTACCAAAGCATCAAATGAAAAATAAAAAGGAACAAAGCTAGGCATGCTGTTAATAACTTTATAAAAATCACATTCACCTACTTTACAAGGAACTATAAAAGAATCTCAAAAACTTAATAGACAGCCAAAACAAAATATTGGTCTTGTGGTTCCTCTGCAAGTGAGCCACTGAACTACCTTCACAAGACACCAAACTCTCTCTTAATTATCCCATTAGAGGAAAACTTTCAAAACATCAGAATGACTACAGAAGCATTATTTCATACCCAAACACCACATTCTGGGCTTTAATGAATACACACACTACCTTCTTGCTATGCTTAGATTTTGAGATCTCAAGACTACATGTGTTGTTCTATAGATCCCTTACAAGAAGCATGGTTGGTCAGAGTTAAAAGGAAATAAGCATAACATTGTCTACAGAAAAAAAAGCAACAAACCCTTAGCCTTTTGGAGCATTCCAGAGCAAGAACATTAGTCTAAACTGTCTTTTATCATCTTCAGCTAGTCAAGAGGATTCAATACTTCCTTTCAGATATAGACTTTGTGATAGCCAGACAGACTATTCTTTTGATCACTACTTCAATTACAAAAGCACTGCAGTTCTCCACACTCTGTTACAGATACCCAAACTAACCTGGCTAGTCCAACTAGTCATACAATAGTCATACAGCAGTCTTGCGTCTTGGATTCCGATGTAACTGCTGGAAACAAAAATGTCCATGTATTATCTATAAAGCCTTACATGGATAAAGACACGGCTATAGAATAGTCACTTCTTGAGCTCTGGCATGGCTGATATGTGTCTTCAGGATTGTACACACAACATTCACAAGACAAGGCATCTCGGAAAGGGATTCCCAGTTGTTACTTAGCCTTGTATTAGTCTCTTCTTGTGCTCCTTAAAACCACAAATTCTCTCTAAACTACACAACAAGCTCAATGTGTTTCACCTGATCTCTTTGGCAGAAAAGCATTCCTCAGCTTCTTGGAACACAACACAAAACAATCAAAATGTCTAATATTGAAGATGAGAATGGGATTATCTTGTCTTTTTTTTTTTTTCCACTTTCGCAGCTCAAGAGCTGGCCGAGTGGAACAAAAAGTATAATTCATGTTATTTTTCAATACAAAGTAGCATTAATCCTTTGAAGATTCTAGAAACTAAAAAAAAAAAAAAATAAAAAAAAAAAAAAAAAAAAAAAAAAAAAAAAAAAAAAAAAGACCAAAAGCAACATTTTCTTTGAAGACCTGCTTGCAAATATCTATTGTAAGACATTACAAGCTCCTCCTTTCTGGTACTTAGCTAGCAATTGAAGCTCCGCCAATACATGCATCACTAAAATGCCTTAACAGATTTCATTTCAGTTTTCTACAAACATGTCAGAATTTGGAGTGATAATGACCACTGTTCCTTAAATAGTGTAACTCTTTCCATTCTATCCCTGCTTGCTTCTACATAATACATTCAGTCAATTTTAACTTACCAAGCTATCATGTCTTTGGCTGAAATTTTCCATTAAATGACCCTTTTTTTTGAAAGCTTATGTGGAGATACAGCGATTAGGAGATGCAACGAATACTGTGCACCATTTCATGCTAACAACTGGTTTGCTTCATTCAGGAATAATCTAGAACTGAATTATATACATATACATGAAACCTTAAATATATTACCGTATGCATGAATACGTGTGCCTGCAGGTATCAGGAGCCACTGGTGAATGGATTCTGAATATTTCACTTAAAAATTTGGTTAAAGTTCCCAGGATGCAGGGAGGGAATCAAATTTGACAGAGATTTTTCAAAAGTTGTGAAAAAAAGCTGGCAAAACATTTTACCACAGATGGATATACAGTGCATGCACTGAACAACTAATTTAACTGCAGAGCAAAAATTATGACAAATATGAATACTGCACGCAGATATGCTGTGGCACCTTTCAGTCTTTTCTGCAGGCACTGCCAGGTGCCAAGAACTTGAGGACAATGATTTCTATGCACTTGGTCACTTCAGTTCTGCCCTGTGCTGTGTAAACACAATTATAAAGTTCAGTGACACTATACGTGCTGCTGCTGCTGGAAAATAAATTACAAATTACAATACCTTATGAAGCTGTGCAAATTCACACAATCCTAATGCACATACAGGATCCCCACTGGGGTTCAAGTTGCTACCACGGCATTTCCCTGAGAATTTCTGGTACATAAAGATCATCCTTCCCGAGCCAGAAAGGAATCAGTCACTACTTAGCTGAGTAAATCAGAAACTAGTAAATAACAAAAGCTACAAAAAGCAGACAACATTGGAGAGAATGACGTTTGTGAAGTCCAACGCCGGTACCAACCACAGCACGTTACATTTAGGTGAATTAACAAGCTATAGCAATCGGAGAGAAATGTATACCAGAAACAAACAGGAAGTGACTACTGGGACTTGGCACTGTCAAATGTCACCATATGGAAGAGGTTAGAAACTTTTTGAAGGCTCAGTTCCTAAATGGCTAGTGCTATCCACTAAGGCAAATAAAAAAAACAGTGGGGAATTTAATTAATTTAGTTTTATTACTCCACAATGATTTAGGATATCTTAAAAATTATATTAAGACTCCAGATAAGATAATTCTAGTAACAACTCTTGCCATTTAACTAAATACCATCGTGTCATCTCCACTACTTGTAACACACCAGTGATTCTGAACATCTCCCACACTACAGCAATTTCATTATTAACAAAAGCCACTGGGGGTGAAGGAGAGGAAGAAACCATTCTCCCAGATACATTATAAGCATATTTATCTCACTCAATACACCCTATTTTCTTGCATTTCCTGATTTATACTTTCTGCTCCAGAACGCCTGCTTCATCCAAAAATAAACACGGGCCAGATACCCAGCTGCAGATTTGAGAGCAGAGCCTTCCCGTTAACTGCATGTGGACCCATTAAAGTAGGAAGCCAGGTCAGCAATGAAAGTGCTATTCTTCATTCAGCAGAGAGTACTCGAGACAAGAGTAGGAACTCTAACTGTCCTCATCTAATGACCCTACTTCCAAGTATCCACTGACCATTTCATTTATTAATCTTGTGCTTGCCCCGAAGATGAGCAGAATTTAAAGAGAAAAAATGTTAGCTCTAATTTGAACCCTCCTTTCTTGACAGGTGCCAGCTATAAGGAACTGAAGCAAGACCACCTTCCTAAGGAATGTACTTTGCACTTCAGTGATTAACTTTAAAGAAACAACAACCCAGCTGATGACAGGCAGAGTTTTTGAACTGCAGCCCCAAAGAACTGAAGTAATCTGTTTTATTTAAGAAAGGTACCAACATTACCTGTCTTAACCAGCATCTTTAAAAGTTAAGAACTTCCCACAACTTAAATTCCCAATGTGACACTGTTTGTACATCATCATATATACAGCTTCAAAACTGACTACAGAAAAATCAAAATATATATTCCAGAAACATTTTTTACCATGATACTTTTTATGTACTAAATGTTCAGGTCTCACAAAGGGGGGAAATTGTGGGTAGACATCATGAAGCCAAGAATTGTTTCAATGCTCTCCGCTGGGGATTTCAGCACAAAACTCCTCGAACTTCACAGGTTACTTGCCACCTTGCATTTCCTCCAGGGAACACATACAACCTACACAGATGCAACAGCTTCCAGGATGAGGTTTAAAGATGCCTGCTTTCATCTCACAGAAGTGCTAACTAATTTTGGTCCTGGCCCCCCTAAAAACACCAACTGCCACAGTCACTCTGTAACCAAGTATGGGGCAAACACCTCCCAGGTACAAACAAGCTGTAGGCCCAAAGAATAGTTTAGTCCTTTGCACCACAGCTTGTTCTCTCTTCCTTAGGTTTTCACACACTGAAACATGTTGATCTTCAAGTTTTATGGTTTGTAGAAATTAGTAATGGTCCTATTTTGACACAGACATGCCTTTAAAATGCTCTAAAAATGTAAGGAATACATATGCATAAACTAAAAATACACCCGTAATGGAAGTTACATAAACGTCCAGCCACATCACTCATCCATTTCTCACAGCAATTTACTGTAAAAGTAGTTCCACTGAAATCAAGCAAGCAGTTTGCAGAGCAAGTTGCTGTTCAACATGGGCAAGCGGTAGTAAAACTGGAGAACAACTTTCAAAGTATAACAGTAAGCATATGAATAGTGTATCACAAGCAAGCTGCAAATTTCAGTGTAGTTGTATCTACCAATATAGTATTCTTGTTTTTCATTTGCCTATTCTGTTTTTCATCCCCTGCCCCCAGCTACATACTTGTTTTTATTAGGAAGAAGAGGGCAAAGCTTCAAAACTCCATTTGAACACCAGAGGCGTTAGAAATCTTTAGGCTTAGGTTTGTGCTAGCAAAAGGGGTTTGCTCTTTTACATACGTTTCCTAAATCTTATTATATACCCATTAAAAAAATCCACTCCTGAATGATTCTGTCTGCAAAGTATCACCATATGGTAGCTTTCACAAATTATCAACTGTACCAAAACATCTAAAAATAACATTTTTCTTAAGTAAAATAAAAGCAAACACCAGCAGAGATGTTGGAGTATAGTTCTGAGGTAAGGAATCAATACCACCTTGCTGAAGTGTTCCAAGTAAGTATACAAGCAACCTCCAGAGAAAAATAGCACAGCATTGAATGGCCCACAAGCATCAATGATAAATGTAATATACATGTTTAGGGTTCTTTCAAAAGTCTATTCTTAGCTGTAAGACAAACCTAATCCATTTAATTAAAACCTTAGCTTACAAACACATTCATTGAGTAAGTGAAGCTTAACAAATCTAATTTGAATGAAAAGGACTAGCTGGGTAAAAGAGCAGCTCTTTGATGTTTCTTGCTCTGGTGGTTTCACGTAACCACTGATCATCAACTACTACAACAGCAAACATACAACACCCTTATACTAACTGGGAGTTGTCTAAATATAGCTACTTTTAAATAATGCATTGCGAGTTATAAAATAAAGTGCTACTGAATTATTTAACATAGGTCTCATCTTTAACAAAGATATATAACTTTTAATTAAATGAAAAGAAAGCTATTTATATTTGGGGTTGCATATTGCTGTAAATTGCAACAAGTAAAGCAACAGTATATGATGTCAGCAGTCAGTTTTTCCTATATACATATATATCTAATTCATAGAAATAGAACCAAGGCACAAACTAAGATAAACAAAAGCATCACTTGTAGAGTTGTCTTAGAACTTCAGGTGTTCCCCACTTTGCATTCATTCACAGCCCTCAGACACAAAATACTCCATCAACCCATAACAGCTGGTAAGGATTGGCTGGGATCTCATGCTCACAAACCTGTTTCAGTAATGTTCATAAACCACGTATTTTCCTTATGCAAGTAGCAACCTCTGTGAGAGCAAACTCACAAATACACTTATTACCACTACAGCTAATAAAGCATCATGTTCTGTCACTTTTATAACATTTTGAAGACCACCATGCAGAAGCAGTATAAAGCAGAAAGTTTGTGTAGGACTATGTTTTCAACACAATGCAATAGTTGTACATTATTTACTATAGTAAACCTTCAGCCAGGCCTCACATCTGCAAATGCAAAATTAACGTTTAGCAATAAAATGGGCTGACACATCATGTTTAGAAGGTTTCAGGAAAAAATTGCCTTCCACCTCACATAATTGGATAATGCTACTGCTTAACAACCAATGCTTTGTATTTAAAGGTTTTTGGATGCAGTGTGTGAAGCAAAAGCTCAGGGGAAGAACAGCAACACCACAGGGCTCCACGAACAGCTCCTTACTAACTTTAATGGGTCCTCTGAAAAGGAAACAACACATGACCTATCATGTAGAAATCAAACCATAAGTGTGATCTGTCTGGGCCTGCACACAGTCACTTTGCTCCTCAAATTGCATACTTCCAGCAAAAACCTTGATCTTGATGTCACTGCATCCAGAAGTTCTCCCCAATGGGGTTTTGTGCAGATCCCACCAGTGAATGTGGACCACACTTTGTAGAAAGTCACTGGGCCCTTCTACACAGAATGTAAGTCAGGTCTATTTTTATATTTTCAAACGCATGTTGATTTTACAGCAAAAAGCGTGACGTAAATACACCATCCATCAAAAAGTTAACTCCACCGGGATGACTTCAGCAGCTCGAGCCAGCCTAAAAAAACCGCATTAACCTGAGATTCTGACAGCTGCTTTAGGTACCCAGCCCCACAAGCCAGGACGTATACAAGTTTCCTCCTGTCCCGCGAGGTGCTTTTCAAACTGGAAGCCGCGTTTCCCTCCTTCGCGGCGCTCCCGCTCCCAATCGGGAGCCAGGCGTGCCACCGCGGGCTCTCTGCTCGCCGCCTGCCGCTGCCCGCCGCTCCAGAGGGCACGGCGGCGGCCCGCCAAGCTGGGGGCAAAGAAGACGGAGAGTGGGGGGGAAGGCGGAGGAAGGAAAGCTGGGGAGGAAGAGATAGCTGAAACAGCCCACCCGCGCTATGGGGAGGCACGCAGGGCGGGATCCCCGCGGCAGCGGTGCCCGCCGCCGAGGAAAAGAGGAGCCGGAGGGAGGGAGGCAGCCCGCCGCTTCCCCCACACCCAGGCAGGGCGGCTGCCGGCCGCCGGGGCAGGCGGCTTCCCCTCCGGCCCCGCGGAGCCTCGCCGCCCCGGGGGGCTCTTCCTGCCAGCCGGGGACAGATGTGGACGCAACAGCTGGACGGGGAGGAGGGGAGAGGGAAGGAAGGAAGAGGCACGGCTGCCTCTCACACACACACACACCCCCGCTCCCTGCGCCGGGGGATGCGGGCGGGATGCAGCGGCCGCCCCGGGCTCCGGGCTGGCCCCGTTCTTCGATGGGGATAGAGAAACTTGCGCCGGAGGCAGCGGGGCTCGCCGGCTCCTCTCCCCCTTACCTTGCTGCGGATCTGGCCTGAGGTGGACACTTTCCGGATGAGTTTCTGGGGGCCCTCGTGCTCCCCTTCGCTGTCCGACGACTCGTCCACCGGCCCCGACGCCGCTGCCGGGGCTTGGGGCTGAGGCTGCTGCGGGATCCCGGCGCCGCTCATCCCCGCCTCGGCCCCGGCCATCTTCCCGGACTCCTGCCGAGAGAGAGCACACGAGCCCGGCTCAGCCAGGGCAGCCGCTGCCGCTCCCCTCCCCGGGGAGGAGGAGGAGGCGGTGCGGGAGGGTGGGGAAAGAGGCGGCGCGGGGGGACGGAGCCGGGCGCTGCCGGACCGGAGCGGACCGCCCGGCCGCCATCTTCCACCGCCCCCTCTGACGGGGAAGGGCCGCGCCCCGGCCCGGCCACGGCGGCCGCAGCTCCCCGCTCGTAGGAGGCTGGGGCGCCGCCACCCGCTGGCGGGCGGAGCCGGGGCAGAGAGGCCCGGCCCCCTCCGCCCCTGCTGCCAGGAGCGGCCGCCGGCTCCAGGGGGCGCCGGTACCGGTGCCGGTACCGGCCGGGCCGGCGCGGGAAGGTGGTCCGCGCTGCAGGTGTGCGCCGGGATGAGTGTGAGGGGCGAAACAGGCGAAAGCGGGTGGGTGAAGGGCCCCCGGCGCCCTCCGCACCTGCCCGGGCTTCCTCGGAGGTCCCCGCGTCCCGCCGCGGCCGCGTGAGGAGCGTCCCGGGTAGGTGGGGAGGCGGGACGAGGCGCAGGCAGAGAGCAGCGCACCGGCACCTGGGCACTGTCCGCCCCCAGCCCCCGCTAGCCACCACCGTGGGGTTCATAGAACCAGCTGACCGTCAGTGGGAGGTGGGAAGCCAAGTTTTAAACGTTTCACACAAGCACGGTGACACCGTCCGGCTCCGGACACCGGCGGCCACCCCATGCGCTGCCCAGCCACGGTTATGTCCCGCGCCCCCGGGAGCACAGGGTGTCTCGGGGACTGGATGGACGGCATCCGATGCAATGGGTTCCTCACTCACGCCTCCAACCAGTCCATCCCGCGGTATCCTTCAGCGTCAAAGTGATGGACAATTTTGGCAGACACATACATTGTTTTCCAGTTGTTTTCTCCTCTTAGTTTAATTTTCTTATTACTCTATTCATTATTGTCTTTGTAAAAGAGGAGGCTTTACTTTCGGGGAAGGAAAGGGTCAGTTTTCCCTTTTAATCTCAGATCTGGCAGCTCACACCATCTCGAAATGTCACCACATGTTCTGAATTGTGGGACTTCGAAATTATTGTGGCTTGTATGTAGTCAGTGTTCAAAATAAGCATTTAAATCACAGCAATACTAAATAAAACACACAACTCTTAGCTGCATGGACCAGATTAAAACATAAGAAAGCAATCAATACTTGTGGCTTCTCTATTCCCACAACTCTATTTCTATTTCTAGAAAGGGAACTGACATCTCTTAATATGCTAATAGAATGCCACAGTACCTAAATACAAAGCAGTTAATGGGAAACAAAAACAAACCCATAGTGTACAAACTATCCTACACTGCAGACACCTTGCCGCAAACTTTATTTCATATACTCTGGAGTATCCCATTTCTTTTATTGGGACTTATTCTTAGCGGGTGAAATTAAATATTTCCATGAAGCCTTGCAGGTTTTGTTATATTAGTTCTGTGTTACTGCAACACGTACTTCAAATGAGATTCCACAACTCTCCTCCACTTAGCACTGCTTCTATTAAGTTATATTTTTAAAAATTGTCAAAAGACACTTTAAAGAAGCCAAAGTTTCTATTAAGTTATATTTTAAAGGAATTTTGTTCCTATTATCTGCATTCCCTATTAGAATAATAACAGGGCCTAAATCCTACCATTAATACCACATCTCAAAATAGATGAAGTTCTCATATAGTCTTTTTTCGTTACAAGCTAATTGTGAAACTAAGGGATGACTCTGTCTTGTCTCCTCACCTGAGAGACAGTTCTCCTTTTTCAAAAGCATGGGATGAATTTTGGGCAGGTGCCAGCATGTACTGCTCTCAGTGAATTAATGTAGGGCCCAGCTAGGAAGAAAGATAGGTTAAGAGCAAAGTTTATTGACCCTTGTTCTTTCCATCCTCCTTTCTTCCTCTTCTTCACCTTAATTTCAGAAATAGCAAATTACACTGGAACACGTCTCACTGCAATTCCTTGTATCTTTTGAAGGTAAGTGACTAAATAATGCTAACAGGTATTACATGTAATTGTGACTGTGATTTGAGGAACACTTAGTGCTAAAAGAACACCAGCAAGACTAACCCTATTTAATCCAACTGAATTAAACAGCGCTAGCCGAACAACACTAGTTGCTGTTAGCTGTATTCCCATACTAAAACAGCATTCAAAATATCAGCACGCGTGACTGCCGTGTATTTATATCACAGAACTAGGATCCTGTGGAAAGTTACATGCAAAACTGTTTACAAGTAGACATTTCACGCACAGAAAATACTTTTCCAAATTCAGTTGAAAAGGAGAGATGAGACAGTGAAGGGAAAAGGCACCCAAGACCAGCATATTACTCAAATCTATAATTCAGGATTAGTACATTTGAACCTGGGAAGGTCATGAAGTTGACTCTATTCGTTACCCTAAACTTACACATTTGCGTGGTGTTGTTTTTTTTAATAAAATGTCATCTGGTTGCTTCTTCCTTACATGTTTAGACCTCAATCCTAAAAACAGTAGGTGGTTAAAGTATATTTCCAAAAACAGCCTTACACTGAAGTTCTGGAATAATAAATGCACAGCACCAGTACCTTCCAGAGCAAAACACTAATCTGGTTTGTTTTCAAACCACTTGCGCAATTGGCTACACTGTGAACTGATTAAAAAAACACATCTTGAGTTTTATAAAACATTGGGCTATTTAGCAATGGGTGTAAATACATGGTTTCATCATATATTACATGGAAAAATAGAAACAAGTTAATAATTTGTTCTTTAAACGTAACAGCTCCTGTGACAGCCAGTGGCTGTTACAATGCCAGTAGAGGAGCTGGAGATCTTAGATAGCTGAATAGACAGCTCAGATTTCCTTCACTAGATTTCCTCTCAAATACATAAAAACTGATAAAAGACTATCAGTCGGTGAAATGGGAAATAAATACAATTCTTCAACTTCTGTTCACCTTCAGATCTTGACTATCAGCCTGAGCTTCTGTGCACTTTCTGCACTGTGAAAGGGGCATCATGAATCCTCGTGTGGGTTACCCCATTGTGACTGTCCTCCTCTCTTGGCTACCCAAACACCAAAATTGTGTTTCATGGAGGGAATTCACCAGCCTTTCACTTCCAAGTGAGTCTATTTTCATCGTATCTTGATAAACTTCAGAGTGCTATGAAAAAAAATAATGAAGTACTAGGAATGTTCTCTCAGGTCGCTTAATGTGAGGATTTTAGTAGTAGTGACCTAAATCTGCAAATGACAGGAAATGTCCCGCAAGTACAGTTCAATGAGAATATGGTTTCTGCAAAGTATGTAGTGGAATCTGTAGAATTATGGTCTCTAAAATCTATAGTCAGCTGATTTGTACAGAGTTCTTCAAAATGGAGAAATCCAGCAAGTGTTAAGCGTTGATGAAAGTACCCAAGTTATTAATTCATGTTAGCACAGAAAGTTGTTTCTACAAACATATATGTTGTCCATGCACAGAGACAGCTTTAAAGATCTCACCCTTGCCACTTGTTCTGTTTTTCAAAGGCATTAATAGATAATCAGGGTCCAGTTCCAGCCTTTACCCAGGCAAAGCTGCCTAAGATAGCCATGAAACTTTGTCTCAGTAAGGATTCCCAACTCAACTTCCATCCCTTCACCTCACAGCTGAAATTCTCCCCGCTGATCGATGTCCGAGTCAATATGAAATACTGAATAGCACATTTCAGCTCAGTGAAAACAGCTATGAATACTGTGGTACAAACGGTACCCCTAGACTCCTGCAAGTCAGGCTCTTGAAGAATATGGGGCTATATGCATCCATTAAAAACACATAAAATATTTGCACATGCTAGGTCTTTCACTTAATGTACTCAATTTCACGCTTTTTAGTAATTGCCTTTTCCTAAGTGAAGCAAGGGAAGACTGGTGAAAAGCATAAAGAAAAGTTGGCATTTAGAGGGAAATGCTCAACTGATAGAAAACAGCTCCACTGACATCACTTGTGCCACAGCAGTTGATATCAGCTGATGATCTGCCCTTTATATTCAAAGAATCCCAATATGCACTGTGAGAACATTTTAACTCAACCACATCCAGTTCCAATAATAGAATATGTGTCACTAAAACGCATATGCAACGTAGAAAAAAATCCAAATACACATGCACTCTAGCTGCACTGGAGATTATAGTTTATAATGCAGATTAATGAATTATTTG
Organism: Syrrhaptes paradoxus; assembly: GCA_013400615.1. Lineage (NCBI taxonomy): Eukaryota > Metazoa > Chordata > Aves > Pterocliformes > Pteroclidae > Syrrhaptes > Syrrhaptes paradoxus. The sequence goes on from VZTO01015251.1 coordinate 30,914, forward strand.
ATTCCAGGAGCATCAATGATTACAGCTCTAATATCGATTCTCTTAATAACAAGCGTATTTACCTCTTTTTCTCTAGGTCACTTTGGCATCTATAAACTGAAGGGTAATACTTTTTTTCCCTCCCTCTCAAACAGTTGTTCTGAGGGGATCCAGATGAACAGCGGTATATGTGTCAGGTTAACAATGCATTATTCATCATGTCTAAAAGATTTTATTGAATCTTTCCTAATTCTGGTGGTTAGTGATAACTATAGTTTTTAACCAGGCTCCCCACTCTGACCAAATTAATTTCAGATCTGCCTGCCTGAACTCCCTCTGCAGATCAAGTTAGCGATGTTATTCTTTCTTGGCTTCCTTACTTACCAAAGGGGAAGCCAAAATATAACAAATTGTATGCATACCGCTGTTAAAGAGAGTAACTACTGGTTGTAGTGGCTGGTTTTGGGAGCAGGTGCGGCAATCCTGTAACCTGGAGGTTACCACATGTTGGACGCTTCAGAATGAAAAGGTATAAGCCACTGGAGGTAATAAAAATAAGGAGTCACTTTGCAAATGTGTCAGGACCATCCGCCTGTACATTTCAAAGGGAAAGGTAAAGTCAAGACACAGGTCTTTATATAATATGAAAGTCAGGTGTAGAACTTTGTAAGACATGTATGATGTATATTTTGAGTACAAAGCCACTGAATCTCTCTTGGAAAAATGCAGGATAAGCCTTACATTTTTTGTTACTTTTATTTAGCTCCATCATGGAGGGCCTAATACAACTCTTAATGGAGTCAGGAAGAGGTTTCCATTCAACAGTGAGCTGTGAATTAAGGAAAGGATTTTACAGAAATTTGAAATTGCACACAGCCAAGTCCAACCCTGACAGACAAAGGAGCTGCAGCTCCATTTGATGTCCGTTAGTTATTTCTCTGAACAGCCATAGGAACAGCACTTCCCAATGACTTATGACAATTTGCATAGATAATTCACTTGCACAGATTGCAGATTACTTGCAATAAATAGTTTCCCCTGGGCTGCTGCTCTTTTTCTGTGTTTTAGAGCAAGGGAGAGGTCTGGGCACTTTTTTTTCCTTTCATCATGCAGTTCTTCACCTGAATCTCCCTTTGCCCCCATTATAATAAAAAGCCTGCGTAGAAGCAGATAAAAGAAGAACGATGTGGCTTTTGCCATAAAGACTATGTATTTTACCAGCAGGTTACCAGGTAAAAGGATTGAGTGGTTTAGCTGAAATTAGAGTCTTGTGAAGGAAATCAGTGCAATGGTTAACCTTAAAACTACATTCATGTCTGTACTCTTCAACAAATGCAGCAATGAAATGATAAACATGACCCAAATCCTAGCCCTTACTGGGGGAGGGGGAAATGGAAAAAAAAAAAAAAAAAAAAAANAAAAAAAAAAAAAAAGATGTGCTCCTTGTTTATCTGAGCCCTACACACAGAAGAAAACAGGTTTGGATGCTTCAGCCAGGACTCCACATTTAAAAGCGGATGGGCTGCAATCCATCGGCCCCCCGAGTTTCAGCTGAGTTTTGGATGACGGCAGCCAATTTAAATGTCACTGTTTAATAGGATAACGCGTTCACGAGAATCAGCTTCGCCACTTTCCTCCCACGATGTCTTCATCTCTCCACGCAAAAATCTCAGGTTTCCCTTGCCTGATCCATGTTACCGGAACACGCGTACAGCTGTTTTTTCTATCACAGCTGCATCTCCGGCAGCAGCTTCAGGGCTTGAGGACTGCAGAGGGCAGTGAAGGGGGATATTCAACTTCACAACAAAAATGAGGCTAGTAAAAATGTATTTGGGAGGGCTACAAATCCTAACAGGGAAAGGGGTGAACTTAGTTCACTGTGGGTATCTCCAGGGCAGGGCTACCACCATTCTGTGAGCAAGCAGACTCGAGCAACCCAAGTATAGCTGTCCCCCAGCTGCTCTTTAAACCTAGGCTTACAAGTAAAAACAGGGGCCCTGGACCAACACAACGAGCTAGCAAAACATAGCACAGCCATCTAAAGGGGAGCTTGGCAGTGGCATGGGTCCATGCTTCACGTTGCCTCACCAAGTTCAGGGCTAGAGACAGCCTAGCCTTGACCTCTCAGATAGCCTGAAATCTCCCAAGCAGCTACCCAAAGCCTATTTTTAGCTCTCCCTGCCTGATGTGTGTATGTGTGTGTGTGTGTTTGCACAATGGAGAAAAGCCCAACAGCGGGAGCAGACGGCCCTGAAAAGGGAAATCTGATTTTATCGCCTGCTGAGGATGCCGGTGACATGATTTCCTTCGGTTGGAAGGAGGATCTCCGACTTGCTTAAACAAACCGCAAAGCCAGTGCACCGCAGCTTTCCTCCCGCCCAGTTTAAGAGCCCCCTTCTCTTCGTAGCAGCCGAAAGGCACCCGCTTTCCCCACACCCCACAAAGCAGGGTGGCAGCGGAGTACCCCAGCCCCGGCCCGCTTTGCCACTGCGCTGTGACTGGGGCGATTCCCAGCCTGGCTGCAGAAAAAGAAGGGGGAAAAAAGTGTCCCTTTCTGGAAACTGCCCCCCGACGATGGACACGTTGTTTTTGCTGTTCTAAGAGAAGGTGTTTAATGGTCTCAAAATCCAACCCCCCTCCACACACACCGGCAAAGTTAGAGGAAAGGCTCTCGGTGCTAATCCCAGGCTTTCCACCCGGGCAGTGAAACTCTGAAAGGGCAACGAACTCCCCGTTCCCCAAAGGGACGAGCCCGCCAGCAAATGGCCGGACACGGCGGGGGCGAAAGGCTCCCACCTCTGCCCCCTACCCCGCTCCCCGCGGGAAGAGCTGGCGCCCGGGCTCTGGTGCGGAGGGGGATCGGAAGAAGGGAAGGGGCGGGGGGGCACGGATAAGGATGACAACCGACAGCCCCCCCCCTCCCCCCCGCGGGTTAGAACAGGCAGGAAAAAGGGTCGGAAATGCCTGTGCAGCTGCCAGGCACGCATGTACCTACCAGCTCCTCCCAGGCGGGGCTGCGGGCGCTATAGGAAGGCTGCCCATGCTCCTCCATCCCCCCGCAGCAGGTCCCCTACCTCCGCGGGGACAGCGCCGACGGGCAGCGGAGCCGCTTCCGTGGGGCTGCGCCTCCCTCCCGCCGCCGCTCCTCCGGCTGGCAGCGCTTCCCCAGCGCCGCTCTTCCTCCCCCCCACCCCGGCCCCGCTCCTCCCTTTTCTCTCCCCCGGCCCCGTCCAGGCCCCCTCCTNGGAGCCGGCCTGCAGCTGCCGCGCCGCTCACATCCTCACCGCCGCCGTGTCCCCAGCTGCACGGCGTGGAGCCCGACCACCTCCCCCGCCGCCCCCTGCCCGCCCGCGGCGCCGCCCCGGGGGCTCCCCGGCCTCCCTACGCACCCGACCCCGCTCCCCGCCCCGGGAAACCCAACGGATTACGGGCAAATCGCCTTTTACATAATCCGGTTTACAGCCGCTTCGGCTGTCGGCGCGGCGGCGAGGCCGGCGGGCGAGGATGCTCCTTGCAGGGGGGAAAACTCCCCCCTTGGTGCGCCGGGAGCCGCTCACGCCCCCCCGGGGTCGTGTCCCCGTTCCTCCCCGCCAGCCCGGTGCGGGGGTGGAGAGCAGGGTCTTCGGGCCCGGCGGGGGATATTAGGAAGAAATTCTTTATCGTGATGGTGGTGACTTACTGCAACAGGTTGCCCAAAGAAGTTGTGGATGCCCCATCCCTGGAGGTGTTCAAGGCCAGGCTGGATGAGGCTTTGAGCAACCTGGTCTAGTGGAGGGTGCCCCTGCCCATGGCAGGAGAGTGGGAACTCAATGATCTTTAAGGTCCTTTCCAACCCAAACTATTCTATGATTCTACAATTCTATTATTTTAACACCGTTTGGGCAGCCTCTTTCCCCTACAGAGGAGCTGGGTGGTCCCACACATACCTCAAGACAAGCAGGAGCTGGGACACGGCATGGCCAATGTAGAAAAGACAGCACAAACGTGTAGGCCATGTCTGACATGGGATGCCTTTCCTTTCCAGGGGCACCACGCCTGCCTCATGGAGTAGCAGGATTTCTCTGCCCTCCATCACGCCTTTTATTAATACACAGTGTGTATACTTCAGTCTTCTCAGTTTACTAGTTACCAGCATACCCTTGAACACCAGCCAATGTATTACGATTCTTCAAGTGGATGTTGCATCTCCCACAACTCAACACTTTCACTCATTTGTATCTCCTCTTTATTGCAGAACAGCAAGATATGTGAAAGAGTAGGACTACAGGAGACAGTGAAAAAATGAAGCTCAGTGTCACCATCCAAAATAACGGTGTTCTTCACTGCAGTTTTTCTGTATTCCTTTTCATTCCAGCCTGCCCGTTTGAATTTGCAGCTATCATGCTTGATCACAAAAGGTAATCTCTGGCTCATCTATTTGATAAGTGCAAACATCAGAAAAAGGGTTGGATTTCACAAGAAAGAAGAAAGGAATTTATAGTATTTTTGTCTCTTTTTGTTTTAAAGCTTTTTCATCCCAAAAAATGGCACACTGCTATCTGAGCTCTAGCTTCTGCAAAATACGTCATCAATACAGAAAAAAAGTAGCACTGTTCGTGAAAGAAGGTGAAGTCTCATCTATGCATTTAACTAAGCCTGTAGAAAAATCCCATTAAGTTGAGATGGTGTACCCCTAAGCCAGGCCCAAATAGCTGCCACAGCGGTGTAGCTCATTTGAGGAACCGAAATCACTGCATTTCTTTCAGCAGTAGAAAAAGGAACTGTTTTTGTTGATAATAAGTTTATTGGTGGTCTGTTGATGAACTGCTTTGATGGTAGGAGTGTAACCTCAGAAGGAAGCAAACAAGATGCCTTAGAGCATTTTGCTTTTTGGAAGGCAGTTTTCTAAAGCTGATGGTGAGCAACAGTTGTCCAAGGATGTCTGGCCTCCTTCCCTTTGTCCCGAGTGTGAGATACTACTGAGGAATGTCATACTATAAAGGGCTTTACACTAAGAATGAGTGTCAGAGCACTATTAGTCAGCTCCCTTCCTTTCCTTGTGATGCACCAGAGGATCTCACATGACGGTTGTTTATACCTCTCAACATCTGGCCTCTTCAGCCCTGGCCATGCTGGGGCTTTTTGGCAAAAATGGCCTGCCATGAAATGTGTGTCAGGCTCACACCTTGCATTTCCTTGCCTGCTGAACCACAAAAACTGAAAACTCATACACAGGAACTTTAAGTCACTGAAAGTTACTTATTGAGCTCAAGCGCTATACTTACCCTTTTGCCCTGAAATTCAGACAGATTCTTGCTGTGCCTTCAGCCCCATTTTCTGTTTCGAGTGCCCTGAGTCTTGCACTTGTGACTAGATGCGCAACTACATTCACCTCATTTCATCCCCTGAAGTTCAAAGCTGGGTTTCCATAAGTGGAAAGCTAGTATAGGCCCCAGAAGACTACAACAACCTACTTAGGTTGAAGGTATGTTTCAAGGTCTTGTTGGATAAGGAGGACAGACATCAGATGCTGCTCAGATCCTGCTACATCTAAATTAGAACCATGCAATGCAACTTCACTTCAGCCCTGCCCTTTTGGGCTCCTGAATGCCAAATTTGATTTCTTACTTATTTCTGTGAAGGAGACAGATTTCGGCCCTCGCTGAGGAGCCTTGCTCCGTATGATTTCCCTGCACGTGATCCCTGCTCACCAGGTCACAGAGCACAGTTTCTACTGAACCAAGGTCTCTGTGCAGCTTGGCTGAACCAGCTGAAAATCATGGGCAAAATATTCCAACATGGAATTCGAGGACAGATTTCAGAATCACAGGAATTTGTTGTTGTTTTTGTTCAGGGGCTTGCTGCTACATTCACAGAGGGGCAAGGGAACTGAAGTCAGGCCCAGTGAAGGATAAGCTTCATTAGCCAGGGGTAGAGAAGCTGCCTGCTAAATGAAGAGTGACCAACTGCCCCCTTGAGAAGATGGGGTTGTCGAGTTGGGAGAGAAGAGCTCACTGGAGGCAGGTCTTGACAACTGACTTGGTAACAGACAATGATTCTCCTAGCTGGTCTACCAAACTGCATCAAAACATCTCTAGCACAGCCTGGGGGTTGGTTTCATTTCATTCTGATTTTTTGGTTTTGTTCCAAGTCATGTTGTCTGTTTGAGTTGTTTGTTTTTTTTATTCTTTTCAAGTTTTTCCACATAGTCTAGACATTTGAGGTTAAATTTCTTGGTAGTTTGCTCTATCTACTGTGTTCAAAGATGCTTCATCTCCCTCTGTCTCTTCTGTTCCCCGATTGTAATAACTCAGTGAAAACTGGATCAACAAAGCAAATGTTTCATTATTGACTTATTTTTTTTTACATGAAACACATTGAAAATAGTAACACATGCCTGCCTTTCCTAAGCAAAATATTTTGTATATATTGGACACACTGAAACATACAGATTTTGATTCCAATGCTGTGCTTAGATATTCACAAGAAAGTCTCCATATCTTTAAGTATTTCCATTCCCTGGGGGAAAAAAGGAACTTCCCATTTTTTTCCTAATTCGAGGTAGAAAGACATTAAAAGAATGAGTTTTTTTACATTTTTTCTGGGTTTTTTTTTGACCAGCATTGCCTTTAGCATATATCACATAAAGAGTACACACTAATTTTCATCAATTTATGCTAACATGAAACTGCCTTCTTTTCTTGGCACGTAGTATGCAAACCTAATTTGAGTATATTCTACGAGGAAATGTTGTTCTTCATTCACTTCATTGCAAACTTGCCACTTACCTTTATTTTTTGCCTGTTAAATAATTCAGCATAACATTTGAAGGTAGGAGTTAATCAACATGGTAGTTGGGTAGTTCCTGCCCGACAGACATGTAGTAACAACACTCAGTAGGCCATTAAAATGATAAATGTATTAAAAGCAGAGCAAAATGCACATACTGCTCAATCTGGTAACCCTTCATATAGAACTGAAGTATGAGAGTGAGTTAAGGCAAACATTTAAAGAATAAAAGTATATTTTTTCAGTAACATTTATATGCAAAACCCTCATAGCTGCCTTGAAACCCACTACTTTCTGTTTGTGTGAGCATCCAAACTATTGTAGAAATTCTATATTTCTCCCAGTTTACAATGCCTGCTGCTTCAGACTGTCTCGCACGTGGCACCTGAGAAATGTTTTTAGCCTACAATTTTTGTTCATAGACTTTCTCCACCATATGCATTCTCTCTTCATTATTATTATCCATCTTGTTACTCTAATAGCTGCTTCTCTACATACCTGTAAGAGACAGCTTTTAAATAGTTCCCTGGAGTTTTGGGTTTCACAAGGGGAAAATTATTTATGCAGCTGGCAGAAATTTGTCTATTTTCTAAATAAGAGCTTTAGGAAGAAAGAAATCCCAGTGAGAAGAAAGCTTTGGGAAAAAGTGTTGTACTGGAGCAGCAGCAGAGCTGTGGAGGGACAATCCACTAGCCACTTCATTGCCCTCCCACCAGCTTTATTTCCCTTTCTCATTTTTTTTTCACCCCAGTGTCAGCACCTCCTGCTTGTTCTGCTGGTGTGAATAACCACCTCAACGCTTCCTTCGTGAGTGGCAGCATCAGGGGAAAATGGGGCTAAAGTGTGTTTTCCCTTATGGACTTCATTCAGAGATGTCTGGGTGGGGTGTGTTTGTCATCCCACCCCTCTGGGCACCCTGACCTACTGCTGCAGTTATAACAGATACCCTGAAAGTCAGTAGGAAAATGGTGTGAAAGCATAGATGGCTGCAGGTGGTGATTTCTTAAACTGCTGCTATAATGACCTCTCCCAGTGTTCCAGGCTCAGGGTGTGTACTAAGACAGTTGCTTAGGGATATTGCTGAAGTGGATTTAAGGCATTCTAGCTTGCCATGGATGGTTTCATAAAAATTACCATTGGAAAGAGTAATTCACTCCAATCTCATGGCCCAAGGCAGCACCAATTGTATCCAAACTATCTTCAACAGGCAAACACTGATGGCCAGGGCTTTATAGCCGACCTAGAGGATGTAGTTAGTGAACAACCTAAATCTGCTCTGCTGCAATTTTCATCTCATCCCCCATGAATATGGAGAACCCATTCCATGTCTCTTCAGTGATAACTTTTGGTGCATTTCGAGGCTGTTGTCACACATTTCTACTTTAAACGAGCCCAATTTCGTTCCCATCATTGAACTCTCAGCTCACACTTCCAAAGGTCTTGCCTGTGTCTTGCTTGACATGCAGCACCCTGTGAGCACCATGCTCCAGCTGAGGCCTCACCTTGAATAACATCAGTCTGGGTTATCCAGTGTGATGAACATGCTCCTGGGTTGATCATCCTGACCATAAATGAGGATATTGAAACATCCTTCTGCTTGTATGTGGAGCAGGGCTTCCTCCCAACAGTGTGTTATCGATTCTGTGAGCTCCTGGGAATATTTCAGCTGAAATGTGGTTTCCTAGGAAAATGTCACATCAGTGTCAAAAGCTTTAGTAAATCAATGTACATGGTATGTACACCATCCACAGGCCTGATTTGTTTGACATTACTTGTCCTTGAAAAACCCATGTTTGTTACCCTTATCCCTGTTTTCTTCTAACTACTTACAAATGGTTTATTGTTATTTTGGGGAGAACTGAAGTTGATGTATGTGATGGATCAGTAATTCCTGAGTTCCTCCTTTTTCTCCTTTTTTAAAGTTTCACTTCACAGTATCAGAACTGAACCAACTAAACACAGGATGTATTTTCACCTCATTTTTACATATGAGCCAAATACCTCTAATGAAGTTTTGCATTTGTGGTTATGGACTTCAGGCAACCTGGCACAAAGTTAAGTATCTGCTTCTTTGAATTCATTCAGACCTTGCAGATGCAACTTTTTAACATTTATTCTAAAAGAGAAAGAGAGACAAATAGTAAAGCATAAGGGTTACTATTGTGGTACTTTAAAATCACATATGAATTAATAAATATTACTTCTGAAATGCTCAGAAAAAAAGGTAAAGATTTTATTTAAACAATCTCTAAACCTCTAAATGTTTATAATGGCAAAACAGGTGGGGGAAAAGAGCTTTGCCTCCCTCCTGATGCTTAAAAAGGAGAAAACAGGTGGCAAATCTATTTGTATGGAAAATGGAAAGAATTCAGCCCACCCAACAACTTGGCACTCAGATGAAGCCATTCCTTTTATCTTTTTATGTGTTCTACTAAGCACAATATTTGTGAGCTTTTACTGCTGCTCCAATTACAGCAAATCAATATGTAAAATTCCTATTTTGGTTGGTTTTCTTCTTGCAGTCTGTCACGGTACGTGTTCAAATAAAAATTAAAACAGATCTTTTTTCCAAAAAAAACCTGCTTAATAGAGGAAAGAGAAGGAGACAGACTTATCCCAGTGGTGTTTTTATTGCTCACACAAGTGAAAAGAAGAAGCAACGAGATGTGTGTGAAGTGGTGGGGGAGTATAAACGCAGCCGTGTTGTCATCCCAGATAAGTTAGATGGACTCATGGCTGTGGTCCTGACCTTCTTTGAAGATGAGCTAGAGAATACTGAGCTGAATATTGTCGTCATAGTGAAAAAAACCATTAGTTTTCATGAGAGTTGGTGGATGCAGTGCTGAAAACCACAGAACATTTTTGTGGCCAAGCCAGTGAGGTATACACTTTAAGCACACAGTTTGTCCCATTTATTACACTTCCAGAACATCCTGAAAGCACATACTCTCAGTGGGGAACCTTGCAAATTGACAGATTTGAGAAGAGAAATATTTGATCTATAGAGAAAGCATGAATGGAAGGAAGAGAGATGGCTATGAGAAACAGAGCAGAGAATGAAGGATTTGTCTGTTTATTTTTCTAAGATGATACATTTTTCTGACAGTAGCAAATAAAATAAGTCAGTAACTCCACAAATACCAATATTAAGTAAAACTGATGCTTTTAATAATTGACCTAAGTATAACAAGGTTAAATTAATTCTTACTATAATTCCTCTGATTTAAATTCAATTATCTCAGAGACAAATTGCTCCACAAACTTTTTCATGGAGTCTATTAACTTACTTAATGTGGAGTTGAAATTCTGACATTGCTCTAATAGTATTCCCACATTACTTTGAAGGGATGCCATCAGATGGTAGCTATTTTTACTTTTTAATAAAGAGAGGATGGCACATGACTTACCAGAAAAGAAAATACATTTTTCCTACTTTAACTTTTTTTAAGTTGTATTTCTAATTTAAAGAAAGATTCTTAATCCATGAAGCAGTCATAGCATATGTGAGAACTCCAAATTAACATTGTCTAGACACAGCAAAGCCTAGTTTAGGTAAATGAAGAAGTAAATAAAAGGGACATTTCTGTGCATTTTAGATTAATAAAGCTGTAATGTACAGGGGTGAATATTATAAATACTTTTATTGAAGACTCATGTTAAAAAGAACATGTTCTGAAGTTGACTGTCTTCTTGTAATTTGCCATGGAAGTCATGTGAATACTGTTTATCTTTCTTTTTCGGGAAAAAATATTTTATTTTCATACAGAATATTTGCACAGTTAAAATTTTGATATTATTAGTACTATAGTGAGTTGTAATGAACAAGTATGTATTGCTACTAGGGCTTACAGGAATAAGTAGTTTATTAATAGAATTTACCAATCCACATTCCTGCTGCCAAATAAAAGCACACCCACACACGTATACTTCTCCCTCTTCCTTGGGAGGTGAAGTAAGACCTGTCAGATTTTTCTGACATTAATGGAAATCTCTCTTCACTGAATGGCAGGAGCAGCGTGCCTGCTGGTGGGCCCTGCCAGCCCTGTGCACGGGGGGTGTGGGATGGCAGGTAAAGCCTGTGTGGCCTCCCTGTTTGCTGGTAGTGTGGTACAGCTGAGATGCTGTGTGGGGTAGGAGATTGGTCTGTTTCTATATGTCACTGTGAACAGATCTGCCAGACTGTGAAATATCTGAGGAGTTAATTCTCCCCTCGCCAGGAAGGGTGGAGCAAGGCAATGGTGACTACCAAGTACATTTTTGACTTTGAGGGTAAATTAAGGACAAAGTTTGGACATGCTTTTTGCTTTATGTTTGTCTGCACTCATACAGTGCAGGAACAGGGATATAATTTACAACCAACCTTTTTCCTGAATGAGGTTTGTGAAACTTAGAGTTTCATGTTTGGGACCTGTGGATGAAGCTATGCCAAAAGGAGAAGTGTGTGATTTGAATGGAAATGTACCAACCTGATGAACCTAAAAGAAACTGAGCGGTTCCTGGTCAACCAGATTTATTAGGCACCAGTTTCTAAGATGAAAGCGTCTGAATCCCATGCAAACAAGCAGAGAAGGAATCAGAGACAGGCAGCCCTTAAGTGGTAATATTTGCAGATGTCATGAAGACCAAGGGATAGTAAATCACAAAAAGGGCAAATCATTGAAATATTTTATTTGGGTTGGCTGGTGAGATGAACATAAGCAAATACATTTCTAAACAGCCAAATGCAAAGCTGTGCCCTTAAAAACAGTCTGTAGGAAACACCGATCTTTATGAGGGATTCTTTAGGGGTTGTCTTAATTTTGAAAAGGTCTTAGGGGTCATGGTGATTAATCAACTGTGTAAGATCTACAGCCAGAATAAAATGGTAAATTGGATTTATGAGTAGAGTTAGATCTATGAACAGGAGAATTTCTGGTACTTGTAAATGTTTTGCCTCTGTGCTTGCTCCTGAGGTACACACAGTTGTGGTATGGCATCCAGCGCTGTTGCCCACAGTCCAAGACAGATGATTATTGTCTAGGAAGGGTGCAAGGAAGAGCCTGCAAAACACTTGAAAGACCAGAAAACATTATTTATAGTTAAGACTCTGGGAGTTTGCTCTGATTAACAAGAGAAGCTGAGAGATGACTTAAAGCTTCTAAGTCCCCAAATAGGAAAGAGGTCAAGGGGGTTCTTCAAGTCTACATATAAGCTATCAAAACTCTTATCAAAACTCTATCTACTGTAAGTAAGCTTAAAATTAGGGCTAGAAAAAAAGACAGATTTTAAAGCAATGATATATTAATCATTGGAATAACATACCAAGGTATGTGGTTCAAAATTTTTAAACAAAAGACTAGGTGTTTTTTTTTAAAGAAGTTCTCATTCAAACTCAGGTGTATCTTATTACTTGCTCTATAGAGAACTAAATAATCAACCACCACTATTCTACGCATGTGAAATCTTCTATAATATATATCGTGTATAATGTCTACTGTCTTGATAATCACATGGGAATCTTCTGAGTTTATGATTGTGGAAATACGATACATCTTCTGTAGGTTAGAAAAAATATCTATTTTATTAGAGCAAAGAGGGGCATACAAATATCCTTAGCCTGCCCCAAAAGCAATATTTGTTGCCATTAGAGGAGGTCTGGGTTACTATAAAAACCAGAGCATTAAGAATCCTACAGCTGAGGCACATTGTCTCTGTCTTCCATCTTGTGCTCCTGATGACATCCTAGATGGTAATGATTGAAACTGTCTATTTATTAGTTATGACAGCTTCCACTGATGAGGGTATTTGTAATTCTAAGTGCAGAGCAGATGTTAAGATGAAGTGTCTTTAATTTTCTAACCACAGAGTAGTTGCTTTTGTAGACTACTGAGACAGCAGTACTGAGATCATTTAATACCAGCTCTATACAGTTGTATGTCATGTAGCAGGACAAATATGATAAAAATCAGGCAAGAGCATATAATGCCATTTTGGTTGGCTTAGCCAGAGCACACAGCACTTTATAATTTAATGTTGATTTTATGCTGGCTGTAGGAAGACAGCATGAAGTTAGAGTCGACTAGACAGAGAATACTTCTCTAATCTACTAGACAAAAATCCTCTCTTCAATAGATTGTTAACAAATTTGAATCAGTGGAGTGACTCTGTACCCGTATAATGAACTCTTATTATTACAGTGGCTTCAAGATGTGACACTAAGTGCCCAAAAAAACAGATTTACTGTCTTGTCAGACCACAGCTTGAGAGCTAAGCTGAACTGAGAGTTAAAACGGAAACACCGAAGAGTGATCTCATTGTGTCAGCTCTCCAGCCATACATGGTATTACTGCCAAGCCCTGTGATACCTTTGAAACTGCCAGTGATTCCTGAAAAGACAAAAACAAGCAAACAAAAATCTCCAGCCACAACAGGAACACTTTCAGGAAAATAGCCAGAGCTAACGATGGTTTCCTTTGAACTTCCTGTTTCAAAGTGAAGTTCTGTCTCTTTAGATGTAGACCATTATTCTGAAGAGGTTCAACTCCCTCATGTTGACCTACATCGAGTTCTGGGGTATGGGAGGGTGCTGCATGAGCTGGTCACACCAATTAATTTTAAACATGGTAGTAGTCATAGTAAATGAATGATCTGCAAGAATGAATAACTTCTTTGTCAGCTGGCTGAACAATTTTAGAAACCATAAAGGTGAGTTTGGCCAGAGGTTGGGCCACAATGATTACATTATTTTTCAAAGTCAGGAGGAGGCATGGTGACAGAGATGCACTTTGAAATTAGCTTGGGAAGAAATATTCCATAAAATGCAGCAATATAGGTAATAGTATGGTCAGTATAGGAATGAATTCTGGTGGACTGATTTTTAATGATGGAAGTACAGCACAGATGTCTGTACAGTATGGAAGTACAGATGGACAGTCTGGAAGTACAATATCAGAATTTCCAATATAGGTAGTATGAGAAACAAGGACTTCAAGAAGTTACCAGTCTTTGTGGTGGAAATCTGGAATGACACCACTATCTTCACGGCAGTAGATGAACTTGCCCTTGTGAAATCAGATTGCGTTCTATCTCATTAGTCTACATTTTGAAAATGTAGAATTAATTTTTAAAACATGCTATGGGGCATGGAACAGTCCGAGACAGGAGAGTGTCACTTTATGATCTGCTGAATTTCACAAGGCTTCTCATATGTGAACCCACAAAGGCTCAAACCTTTATAAAGAGGCATTAACCTCCACGTAGCTAGAACAGTTGTGTGCCAAGTCATCAAAGCACAAAATTCACAATGCTACTGAGTAGGTCTGGAGTATCATTTTGAAGACCCCTGAGAGCACCATTTAATAAAAGTATGCAATAAGTCTGATGGTCTTTTTCTTCTTTTTCTGTGAGGTCCATGGGCTCCCATTCTCACGTAGTTTCAGGATACAGACTCTCTCATGCAGCCACATAGTACACAGGATACATCTTGCGCCCCCCCCCTTTTTTTTTTTTTGGCTGATTTTCATCCCATTTTGAGAAAACACATAGCTAAAATATTTCAAGATGCTTTCCAGGGAATACCACCCATGTGTCCCTCAAGAGACTCTTCTTCAAATTCCTTAGTCCACATGGTATTATATGTTTCCAGTGACTGACTGTGGCTCCATGAATAAGCTGCATAAGTTCCTAATATGAGCTGTGCATTGCATATGGTGGAATAATTGCCTTAGGAGAATGCTGAGGATATAAAAGGAAGCAGTTGTAGAGGTAAGAAATGCCAAAATTAAGGCAGTCTGTGCAAACTTAATATGGTCCTTTTGTGCAAACGGCCAGTCTGAGCCAGTCTCTCATTAAGGCTTATTTTTCCCTCCCGATTCATTACAACTACAGGTACTTGCTGTTCACTGAATGGGAAACTAATTGATATTTCTTTTTATTCTTCGTTCGTAGTGGCTTGACATATTACCTTTTACTTCCCATCCATATGGACTAAACATAGAGAAGTCAGTCAGCACGAATGTGGCTTAGGTGATGAACCATGTTGACTCTGATCCTCTCTTCATACCTTGCCTCTCTGGTGTGGCAAAGCTGTGTTGAGATCTTCACAGGACATGCAAAATAACTCGTCTGTATTTTAAGAAATTTCCCTGCTGTGTTTCCAAACACCTCCTTTCAAACAACAAGGCTCTGATATCCCAAACAATGTAAAGCATTATGCAAGACAAGCCTAGAAATGCTACCAGCTCTTTTTCCACCTCACATAGCATCACCTTCACAACTGCTATAAGAATAAAAACTTGATCTATACCTCTGCAGGGTCTGTTCACAAGCCATACACCATTGAACTACGGGGTGGAGTTACTTTCTTGGGGGAAGTAACTTGGGGGAACCAAATCCTATAGCATGGGCCCCAGGGTAAAGACTTTCATCCAAATGCCAGGTCTGTACTTTTTCCATGAGCAGGCACTGATCTGTATCAGGCTGCAGAGAAAAATCCCACCACCCAAACCCTTTGAACAGGGAAGAGAATACATTCTGTTTGAGAAATCATTGGAAAACCAGATGTCTAAAGGGGTGCAAAGTGCTGCTGCTGCTATTAACAATGCAACGATTAATTATTCCAAGTATTTGGGATACAGTTAATACCTTTCATTAACTCATCTAGGTGTATAAACAGAACTTGTAGGATTTTACTTCTTCCTAAAAGCCACACAAATAGCCTATTTTGCATTGAGTTACAGCAACAGATTCAAGGACAAACATGAGACGGACACACAGAACTTTGCAGAACCTCCCTTACCATTAAAACAGGCAAAAAGGCCCCCTGCTAGGCTAATTGGGAAAAAAAACCAAGCACCATAGCTCAGGTAGCCCTCAGGCACTCTGCTCTGGTTGTGGAAATCTTTCTGACTGGCCTGTTTGCCCTCTGGAAGGGCACAGCAGACCTTATGCACATCTTCGAGGGAGGAGCGAAGGAGACAAGCCCTACCAGGCTTCTCTAAGTCCAGTGCCTTTGAGAGAGGGGAGGCTGCTCAGAGCAGGGAGGTAGAGCTGCCAGCTTTGCCTTGAGCCAGTGTTTTCTACCTAAAGTTACCAAATGGGTCTTCAAACAGGGCTGTGCAGAAGCTGTGAGATGATTTTGTTTTTTAAAAATTTTCATAAACTGGTTATATACTATGAGATCAAACATTTTGCTTACTTGCATCTTACTATCTCAGATATGACTCCTTTGAAGTGGACCTGTCTAAAAAGCTTATCCACATGTGTCTGTAGCCTCCACTTTCTTGGGGAGCTTTAGTAATCCTCAGTTACAGGAATAAGATTGCCTTCCTCTGAGATCACAAGGTAAAAGCATGCACGGCCTGCCTAGTGCTGATATCAATTTTACACATTGAATTGTTGAAGCTGAGGAAGTTGCAGCTGCCAAAAAAATGGAAACATTTTTAAATTAAGGCACTGCACAGACCTAGGGAAATTCTTGTTTAGCAAATGAAATGAGGACAAACGGCAAAAGAGAAGTACTACATTACTGATTTTATCAGCTAACTTTCCCTCAAGGGTGCATCAAGCTTCCTTTTTTTTTTTTTTTTTTTCCAGTCATCAGCTCTCCTGCTGAGTGTAGAAGGAAGGAGAAGCCCAAGACCTCAGTCATCCTTTCAAAGCCAGTTCACACCATAGGTGTGCATGGGAAGATCAGTCCCATCACTTCAACCTCTTTTTCACCCTGGGAAGGCAGTCTTTAGAACTCTTCCCCTTTTGTACTTGAGGAGAGTGACATCTCTTTTCATATTTCCTTCTGCTTCCAGGTAGCCAGTGGTTTTGAATTCCCCAGGGCAAAGACTATGCTCAACCCAGTGAGAGTTATCACAGGGGACTGGGACTACAACACAGAAGTGTCAGAAGCACACAGTTATTCAGCTCTATCCTTTATGGGAAGGGAAGTGGAAGGAATGAGGAAAGGCATGTTAGTGGAACTGAGCAGCAGGAAGGAGATGACATTTTAAAGGAGGGAAAATGCAAATGGGAATCTACTGAAGGCTAGTTACAGGGAAGAGAAGACAGGAGCTGAACAGAGGAGGAGCGTTATGCATCCAATAGTCATCACACTGTCTATACGTATGTTACAGCTGGTGTCGTGCTCTATGTGCCTCTGCATTGCCTCCCATCAGCAAAGAAGTGAAAAGAGTATATGGGTTTCTTTTCCACATATAGCTTTCTAATTTACTCAACTATACATATTACATATTCCATTCCACCTCAAATAAGCAATAGGATACAAGAAGACAGAAATAAATGAGAACGTAAGACAGACTCTTTCACAGTCTTACAATCGTCAGACTAGATGTATCATTTCTGCAGCTCCATGGAAGGCAATGAAGCTGAAATTAGCTCTTCATGCATGGATTACAGTATTGCATAGTGAATTTTAGGCATCCATAAAATGCAGTGTAAATAGTTTATGCTTAGTCCTAAGGGTGAGGTGCTTCATTTGTTCACTTCTGTTAGATCATGGTTATTCTGCAAGCTCAAGGAAATAGCTGATTAAAAATGTTAGTACAAATGAGAGAACTATTTTGAAAAAAGGGTTGAAAAGAGCTGCAGAGGGATAAAATGAAAGTCAAAAAGTACCTCCATTTGAAGAAAATAGTTTAAAAAAGTACAGTAGATGTGTGTAAGCCCAGAAACTACAGGAAAAAAAGGCAAAGCTATTATACCCCTTTTTATTTGTTCAAGACAGAGGAAAATCAGAGAGTCATGAAAGGCAGCACAGGCATCATGCCAGAAAACTTTCTGATGGATAATGATCAATCCAAACTTGTTATTTTGTGTTCTTTGCCTATGCCTAGCATCCATCCATTAGGTTTTGCTGTACATCACATCTACATCTTGAACACAACCTCAGATGGACTCAATTCATAGATTTTCTTTCCGAAGGGATAAAACATTCATTGAGGTAGAAGAGAATTGGAAGTCAGTAACCTTTAACATAGAATAGACTCCAAATTCAGGTTGTTTCATAAAAAGTAATCAAGACAAAAAAAAATCACAAAACATTGGATTAGCAGGATAGAAACATAAACATTGAACACAATGGTAACTGATTTAAATTAAAGTACATAAGGAGGTTAAACCTTTCAGTCACAATCTGTTGTGTTAGTGCACAGATACACAGACTAGTGAATTCTGTTGTTTCTGGTTCTTAAGGAATAAATGTCACTTTGTGTCCCCTGGCTGCATCTGAAGTCAATAAATCCATCTGCTGCCTTTCACGCATGCAGAATGCATTTTCATCCCCTCCAAGCCATGGTCATTGGGCAGCTTGATATAATTAAATGGTTTGCATGACACATTCAGATCCTTGAATTTAAGCCATTAATTTAAGTATGCATATTGCAGTATGTCTCAGCTACAGGAGGAAAGAGGAGCACAAATAGCAATAGTCCTAAGGTGCATCCCTTGCCATTATAGGTTGTCAAATGTGATGTTAAGATATTTGACAAATAATAAAGACAGCAGCTAATTTCAACAAGTGCCATCTATTTTAGTTTTTTTTCACAAAACCCTCTCTCAATGTTCTTGGTAGTGCCTCTGTAGACTGAGGGGAGTGTGGAGAGTAACATATATCTCCTTCCATCAAATGAATATAAAACCTATATTCAATGGCTGTATGTTAACTTGTCAAACCTCATAACCTTCATGCTACACAATGAAACATTCCTTAATGCAACACAGTAGTATGTTGTCACCTAGCTCACCTAGAAGGAAAATTCCACATAAACTATTTTGTACCATCTGTTGCTTTGCCTGAGCAAGTTTCCCTTTAGAAAATAAGCCCTGTGAAAAGTTAATTAATGTCTTGTTTGGAAAAGGTCTGAATAAACCTCTTGCATTGAACCAGTCTTAATAGACTAAATTATTTTTTATCCTTCCCCGACTATATATTGCTTTTGACCCAAATCATATTTTCTCTTGTTTTCAGAGAAGTTTGAATTTTGTTCCAATTTTGGAAGAAATGCAAGCCAACCAGCTGTTAATAAAGATTGTCCCATCTTGTTAAAGAATAAAACTAAACAGAATAAGCGGTCTTTGATATTACTCCCACAAACACTATGATTGCTTTTCATCACTTCATGTGGATGTGATTTCTTTTTTTGAATAATGCCATTGCTAAGGCACCTACACAACTCCACTCATGACTTGCTGAATCCATAATTTGTTTCATATTAGGTTGTTTGGCATAGTAGTATGAAAACCTACAGTGAGAATGTTTTTAAGAGAAAAAGTGCTTTTCTCAGTCAGAAGAATATGAACAATCCAGTTACATTTGTGCTGGATAACTGAACTTTTGCCTCTTTGTTCACATTTTTTGGCTAGGTCTGACATATCCCTCACACAAAACTGGGGATCTCAAGGGAGGAAAGAAGGGAAGAAACTTCAACCTATTATTCACCTGAATGTTACAAAAATATCTTTCATGTGTCAAGTGGTACAATGTAGGTGGTAGAAGGTGGCATTATCGTGCACTGTTACTCATTTATCACCACACTTTTTAGAACTATCCCTGTCATTAGTATGGTGTCTACACACAAAGTGACTTCACTCTTTACTCTGCTACAAAAAAATCAGATTTCAAAATACTCAAACCAGCTCAGAATAGGACTGACTAATTTTTACTAAAATTTATATACCTACATATAAATGCATGTAAAATATTATTTCAAAGTTTTTATTTTATAGGAATTTGTAGAAAGAGAGGTTTCTATTTTATAGTGTATTTTATTAACCAAAAGAATGACTTTGCAAATCTTCGCAACAACAAACATGGGCAAACCCATGCCGTTATATGGAACTGAATTCTGAGGCTGAAATTAGATCAGTAGCAGAATTCACTATTTTACAATCTACTTGGGAAAGTACTAGGCAAAAAACTTTCATGGCACTCTGCCTTTCCATGAGCTGTGTCACAACATGGGCTCTGCTTACTCGGGCAACTGATCAACAACTTCACCTTGGCTATAAAATGTAATGCTGGAAAAAGATAAAGAAAAGGAAACACAAAGGAGAGAACTAATTTGAATAGAAAAAAATTGCCTAGGATCATGAGCAGGGAACTAGTTTTAGCTGTTCATAAGTACAAGAAAAATAACCTGATTCTTACAACATGACAGTATAAAGTCAGGTGGCATTTAAACAAGAGGTGCCAAGAGAATTTCAGAGCCTTTACCCATCAAGTCTAACTGCAAATGCCAGATGCTAGTTTTATAGAGGATGAAGGGAATATTTTGCAGAAGTACAGAATAAAACATGCAGCTATTATCTTCCTCTGGCAGTAGGGAAACCTTGAACTTGAGAAGGTCTAAGTTGCTTATCTGGGGCACACCTTACTATTGTGAAAACAGACATTATTTATTCTAAAACTATTTGATGGCACTGGAATGAAACCTGTTTTTTTCCACCTTATAGTAGTGACTGTATGATTCAAAGAGACTGGATACACATTATATATTTAACTTGACTAATATCAAAAGTACATACGTCAGGGACACTATTGTATTTCCATTTCTCATTCTATTTTCTCTCCAGTTCACAAAGTCTGGATTTTTTCTGAACTGTTTTTCAGCAGCAAAGTCCATGAGAAACTGCTTTTTGCTGTGAACCTTAGAGAGCCTTTCACCAGGAGGGCACAGAAATGTGATCCTAGGAAGCAGAACCAAGTCAGTATGAATTCAAGTTTCCAACACTCACACACTGCTGGGGAGACTATGACAGGAAACAAGACACTCACAAGTAGTGTGAGATGCAGTCTTCAAACCAAAAGCTCACAGAGTAAGTGTGGATACGTGTGCATATTCTGTGAGGCATCTGCTCTGGTACCTCTTGGCAATGTAACTGCGAATTTAGACCAATCAAGAATTAAGATAATAATCAGTGGTTTAACAATCCACTAATTGAAAGGTGCCTTATCATTAAAGGGTTGCTTTATTAGGTCCTAAAGGGATTTGTTCTTCTTCTGCAGTATAATATTATCCTCAGTAATTGCAAAGCAAACAAACATAGAATCATAGAATGGTTTAGGTTGGAAAGGACCTTANGAAGGCTGCTATAAGGTCTCCCTGGAGCCTTCTCTTCTCCAGGCTGAACAACCCCAACTCTCTCAGCCTGTCCTCATAGGAGAGGTGCTCCAGCCCTCTGACCATCATACTGTATTACAAGTGTGTCCAAATAATACAAGGTTTGCAGGAATGGCAAATAATGCAGAATACAGGTGACTGTGCTATCTCGATCATTTGATAAGCTAACTATGAAAATTCTAGGGCAGCGGTGTACAAAACAATATTTGAAGAACCAAGCAAAGCATCTGAGATTATGGAAGCTAGAGACCTGAACATATACTCTCAGCCTGATCCTCTTAGTAAGGGTGGACACAATCCTTACTGTATAATAGGACTATAACTGTACTATATTTGACATGGGTACAACTGTTACTGTGACACTAGCTTGGACGCTTCAAGTGTCAAGGAAAGAGTCACAAAAAAGGATCAAAAGGTTACAAAGCTTATAACACAATTTTAAGAAAATGTTCTACCATCTAACTAACAGCCTTAAGTTCTGATCACTGGAATTTCTTGTGCCTTTCTCTGTTGGACTCCTCTGTAACTAAATAGATGTTCTGTGTAAAGGGAACTAGAAATTGTGATGAAGCTAAATCAAACTTTTGCTTAGGCAAACTAAGAAGATGGAGCCCACTGTTTTAATTTACTGCAATGCCTATTTTTTAATCTCTTGATCAGTCTAGGCTCCTGCTATATACTCTTATTTTCTGTGAGAGGTAGGAGGGTTGAGGGGCTCCTTTCTGATATTTGTGTTTTGGCTACAGTTAATGCAAAAGAATCTCCTTGTGTTCCGAGTGAGGAGGAAAATCAACAAAAAGGTGGGGTCTGTTGCTGAAAATACTGCTTGTCTGTTTCTTTCCACTCTTATTATGCACTCCAGTTATTTTAGTGGATGTGCTCTCAGACATGGTCAGACATCTGTGTAAACTCAGACTAAGGATTAGCCTGTGAAGGCTGATGCACAAATTGGACTTCATGCCCTGCAAGTTCAGAGATGTGATGTTCCTGCTGAGTAACACCAAGTAAATGGTGGAGTTCTTTGAGCACAAACTCCCCATTGTCTCTCTACAGAAACCAAAATGCAACTGCAAATACTGGTATTAACTTTTTAAAGCTTGCAATATCTCAAAGTGAGCTTTGTCTCTTCTGTGAAGATTAGTTAGGAAGTTTTTCTTGGGGTTTGGGTTTGGTTTTTGTTTTGTTTTGTTTTGTCAAACTAAGCACTGAGGGCAAAACTCACTCCTTTGAGGAACCCTAAGAATGAAACTGATTTCTGCTGATAGTTTGCTCCAAAGCCAATGAAACTTCAATGCATGGACACACAAAGCATTGTCAGTTGAAAGCTCATCTGCAGGATCCTCTCTCCTTTTTAACTCTGCTTAATTCTATGACTGAAATAAGGACAAGAGGGTTTAAGTGCAAATTATTATGTAATTGTTGCTTGGTAAATGAGTTTATGTGGGAAACAATCATACAGAATTTCAACCTTACTTTAAAATCTATCTTACAAACCAGTGTCATGTTTAAGGTCAGTGCTGTCACATGTTAACAAAATACAGGAAAAATGTCCTTCTTTTTCAGGAAATTCTTGTATCATTGAGTCAGTAAAACTGCTTCAGCTAAGAAAATCACATTTAAATACTACTTACAGACATGCCTAACATCTTATAACAGCAATAAATACTACTAGTATATTAAGTGTTTGGTTAAATTCAGAAGCTAGCAGATGAACTAACTCTGTGTTAGTTTTTCTCTTCCTGTGTATAATATGATATAACAGCTTAATGAAGCATTTGCTATTAAAACATTTCTGAAAATATTTTTAGGAAATGTCCTTTCTGTACGATACAGTAATTTTGGGTCCTGTGCAATATTGCATGCAATATATGTATCTTCTTCATATATTACAGTTATGTATTAATTGATAGCCAAAGGCAGAAAAATAGTAATAACTATCTTTCTTTTTTTAACAGGGATAAGCAACACTATTCAATTTTCAATAACCAAATTGATGTTATTTGGTTTTGAACCCTAAACAACTTTATTTAAAATTTAAATTTATTTAAATTTTAGTGAAAATATACATGGTATCACTAAACTGATGAAACTCCTGATCACAACCCTATACCTCAACTTATCCTCTCTTCTCCTGTCTTGCAACTGGAGACGTTGTAAGATACAGACTGGATTCCTCATTACAACTCAGCTTTGCTGAAAGAAGAGGTTAATGGGAATGTCACACTTTTAGTTCCCATGGTTAAGCCCACAAGTTACTTACTCTGTCTGCTCTTCTAGTTTGTCCTTCTTGCTGTGGTCTAAAGGATGATTCTGATTCCACTTCCCACTGCCGGCATTCAGCCCACTTATACCTAGGAAACTATGAGAAAAATAAATAAAACCCAACAATGCTGGATCTATGGCACCCAGGGAGCTTTCTTTACACTCCAGTCACTCTTTGGTGATCAGTGCAATCACCTTTATTGCCCAGCAGGTCTTTTCCAGACCTAACATATAACATTTCATGTCCTTCTCTTGCTTTGTAGAACCTCAACAATAAATTTCCTAATGTTACTTCCTATTTGCATCTGTCTGTCATTTTGCCTCTCTCTCTTCCAGTTTACTTCACATATTCTGACACGATCCAAGTAAACAGCACATGGCAACTTCATCCAAGTGGGTGTTATCCATGGGGACTGCAAAACAAGAGCTCATATTTCAATAACTTCCTGCCTTTCAGGTTAAAAGTTTCAGAACTTACTGCAGTTCTCTAATGGGAGTCTCAAAAGTGAGTTAGGATAGACTGGTTGGCTTAGGCAGGGAAAGATCTGCTGTTGACTTCAGTAAACTGGGATTGAGACCTGCCCTCAAACAAAATTTTGAATCTAACCTTTATTGACTAGATTTGGATATGTGATTTCTTATGTGCAATGCATGAGTAGCAGAAGATAAAGTAGGCAGGAGAAATAGAGGTAGAATAAAGAAAAGTAGGAGAATGAGAAGCTGGGAAACATGGGAAACATCTGTTAAAAAACAGTTGGCAGATTAAAAGGCTTGAGACAGAAGGGAAAGAAGGGAGGGAAGAAGGAAAGAGAGAACGAATGAAGGAGGAAAGAGGGACAGGATGAAGGAGGGAAGGAGTAAAGAGAGAAGAAAGGAAGGAGAGAAGGACAGGTATAAAACATAGGAGGGCGTATTTAGCCACGCGGTGGTTTTGCTGAACTCCTCCTGAGCACAATCACAATTCTTCAAACTTAAGGGCTTCCAGTTGTGCCAAAAAAAACCCCAGTGAAAAGAAATGCTATAAAAGAAACACAAACAATGAGACAGATTTTTTTTAGATTTCCTCGGGTAGAAGTGGGACAGTATCTTGTCCTGACAAGAAAGTAAGGAAAAGTTTTCCTTGGGTTCCTCAACAAAAAAATAGCCTTTTGACCAGCAAAGAAAGAGGAGTGCAAATACTTTGGGATACATATGGTGATTAGCTATGAAATGGGGAAATAAGCATATGAAACATGAGAAAATTTAACTCAGGTCACAAACGATGTTTTAGCTTTTTCTTCTTTTGCTAGATCTGTCCTGTCTACAGCTTAATCAGTACAGCACACTACAACTAATATAATTAATAGCTGTTACTGAAGAAAGGGGCACAAATTATTAAAAATTGTGTCAGAACACAGAAAAAAAACTACTGAGAATACAAAAGCAAAAGTAAAGGATAATCTTTAATTCTGGGATAAAGGGGGACACAACTGAACTGGAATACAGGACATGTCTATTGACACCACTGAAGAGGTTTCAAAAGGCATACAAAAAGAAGCAATTCAAATCAGATAAATAAATAAGTAGTTAGCTGGCTTTGTCTCACCTATCTTTGGGTGTCTGAAGTAACTCATTTAGAACCGAGCTAGTGAGGCAAAGTTCCCATTGGAAAGAAACAGATGTTTCAAGAGAACAGTTTGTCTGAACCCAGATACCTGCCTTAGGTTAGGGTGTCTTTTTTTTTTTCCTCTGACTATAAGGTGAACCTTCTGTTGACTTCTCAAACTTAGATTCTATTTGCTCAGAGCAATTCAGTGCAACCCAGGATATAAACTGTCACCAAAAAAAAGCATCAAGAACTTTGTTGAGATGAGGAACGCTTTTGTACTGGGTCAGGAAGGTCTGTGGTGGTTGACCCCAGCCAACAGACAAACACCCTCACAGAGTCTCACCCCCCTCTCATGAGACAGGGAATGAGCAAGCATCCATGTGGGTACTGGCTTTTGGCCAGGATTAATCCACCCCAACTTTATGTATTGGTCAGTCTTGTAGTAAAATCTTTTTTTTTGCCTATATGTCAGGAAGACTTTGTATCTTGGTCAATCTTGTTGAATTAAAAGAATGCTAAATAATTGTTTACTAACCCCTGAAGCTATAAAAGCAATCGGAAATACCGCTATCATTAAACATATTTTGCTCTACGCATTCCTTCTATCAAGAAACAATAGGAATCTATATGATGGCTCTTTCACATGGACTTGTTAATAAATAAAAATCTTTCCAGTACCAAGAAAATAGGGTTTGTGAAATATAGATGTCATATTTTTAGTGGCAACATTTTGCCTAAGCTAACATACTTGTCAAGAAATTAAAATTAAATCTAGATTTCCTGATATTGACAAGGAAGTAAGAGAACTAAGAATGGTGAGTAAATTACTCCTTAAAAAAATATTTATAGGGATCATAATTGTACACACTCTCTCTATTTCCTCCCCTTCATTTTTTTTTGCTGATTTCAACGCAATGGTTTCTTCAGTTTGCCTGCCTCTGGTGGATTACCTCTTCTGTGTGTCAGCAGAGACTTTAATCTTGAATTTGTCTTTTTTCTTCACTTGTACTGTGTGGCTACAGTGTTATTATTGTAATTGAATACTCTATACACTGCAATGCCTCTGTTCCATCCCTGATGACTGCATCTTTCAAGCTTATTTTTGTTCATATTGCCCCAGGTATCAGCTGTTTGGGCTACAATTCATGCAAAGTATTCTCAATCCTCTTCTCACTTTAAAGAAATATAATTATACTGTATTGTATACAGAAGTAGAAATATACTGTATTCAGTCATTCTTCTGTCTCCCAAATCAGTCCAGGGACTAGCTCAGAATGGAGGTCTATATAAAGCAACCTTTTCAGTGGCCTAGATTAGGACATGGTGAAACAAAGTAAAGCTACGCACCGTTAAATCATGTCACAAATATGGAATGCCTTTTCTAAGCCTCCAGCAAGTATAATCTTTCCAAGACATAGATATATTCTAGTGCTTGATAGATAAAAGACAGCATTGTCTACTCTATTTTTCAAATGATCCCTCTGTAATTTGGGGAAAAATATATTTAATTATATAACAAATATGGATCTGTCTTGGGCTTATTGTATTAGCTATATTATGATCTTAGAGTTTCTGTGGTGCATCACAGCCCTTCTATGTTTAACACCTATAGGACACAACAAAAAGGCTACTTCCTGCCCCAAAGACCTTATGCTACAAAAGGCAGGGCAGCCAAAGAACTAGGCTCAGCAAGCAGAAGGTGGGAATGGAAGGAGGCAACAAGAACTCACAGTGGTTGCTGAATAGTATTAGCTTGGCCTGCCAAACATCTTTGTGACTGCAGTATTTTATAGGCAGAGGAAAGGTGTCAGGTTTACAAATGTGGATCTGAAGAAAGAAAAGCCCAGGACCATGGGCACTGCTAGTCCGAAGGGGCACACCTCTTCCAGAGCACAAGATTTTTCCTGTGAACACATCCAAATTGTACTGTTGATTTTCTTGCCTTTCATGCTCCTTCCAGATGGCACTGCTGCTCAAGTAGGACATTAAATAGATTCTGCTGTAATTAACCAATTAGCTGCACAATTAAATCTGAAGTTAGATAAATGCTGTGAGCCACACTCTGTAACTGCTTGTGAAGTGATGCCGAGGTTGTTTGTTCCCTGTTCACTGGGCTCCCACCTTCTCTTCTTCCAATCCCTTCTAGTACTAATGGAAAAAATAATTATTAAGAACAATAACAATAAAACTCCCTGTTAACTTCCTGCATACCGAGTTACTGAGCCAGAATGCTTTTGCCTGGGTGCGTTGCCTTGCGGCAGCGAGCCGATTCATCTTGCACCAGCCCAGAAAGTGGAGAGAGGAGCTCATACCAATCCCCACTCCCCTTCACATGTCTGCCTAGGAAGGGATTTCAGGTGTTGATTTAGCAATGGCGTAAGAGGGCATTATTCCCCTTGTTACCTACTGTACCACTTGTTTCCATACCACACAACACAATGGTGGTTGGGCTGTCAGCCACTCTTTGTGCAATATATATCAAGGCCAAGCATACTCATCTGAAAAAAAAAATCCTCCCTCTCATGAACTCATTTATTGTTCTGCATGGACCAATTCTGCTAATGCCTACCCACTTGAACAACTGTAGTCATCTTTTGAAATCAAAGCACAACTGACTAGTTGCATGCAAAGTGGGTTAAGCCCTTAAATTCTGAGCTTTTGAAGACAAAACTGCATCTGACATGCTTTGCAGTGCTCTTGAACTACTTCAGCATACTATGAAGTAAGAAAATAAAAGTAGAACGAAGGCAAGGCTTTTAAGATGTCCTTAAATTGACCTTCAGACAAAACCAATGCTGAACACTGAGAAAGGAATTGTGAATGAAGAATAGTGTCCCAAGTGTAAATGAAAGTTCCACAGTCCCATTTAAGCATTCTTAGAACATTAATCCATTTAAGATACTAGGACAGCAAAGGACCATTATTCAGGACAGCAAGTGAAAGTTGAGAAGGACTAGATTACTGCTTCCAACACAGAGAGACACCGTATTGCAATTCTAAAAATATATTCAAAGGAATTTGAGATCTTTTATTATTTAAGAGCCTCCACTGAGGGCTTTAAAAGTGTTTATTTTAAAAAGAAAAACCCTACAGCCACTCATAAAAGAAAGAAAGAAAAAATCCATCTCTGAATGTATGAGCTAAACATGCACTGCATTACTTTAATCTCCTCATAATTACCATTTTCACATTTCTTTCACTTGTCATAAAATTGAATCTTCCCAGATAGACTGTCTGGTAAAATTTTATAGTTAGCTACGGTACATCAAAGAGAGCAGGTGAAAGTAAGTTGCATATTCACACACGCTGAAATTCTGGTTGACCTAAAAAGAAAGAGGTTTTTGTATCTCCTGCCTTGTTTTTTGGAATCTATCCTCATTTGGTGTAGTTAATGTTTCTAAATTTCAGTATGAACTGTTTCATCTGAACATAATTGAGAAGCAAAACAAATAGCTGAAAAAACAATCAGATTGTATAAAGTTTGTCTTTGTCTAGTTTGTAAAAGATATCACTGCATTACTGAAAACGCTAAGAGAATTCTAATCTAGTTGGAGTTGCCCTGGAGGACCTGTGTTAAATAGTCTTGTCCTGAGAAAGTAAAGATTGTACTTTGCTTTCGATATGGACTTTATGAGAGATGACTATCAAACATTTTCAAGGTCTTTTCTTTTAGAAAAAAAATCCTATCATGGCTTCATGACAGATGGTTTGGGGTTTTTTTTTATTTCTTAAAGATTTTTTTTAGGTCATCCTTTAGATACAGATTTAATCAATTTTCAGTTTAAAATTCCTAGAAAAAAATAATCTCATTCATCCTAATTTATATTGAATACAAGAGATTATTTCAGTGCAACGCTGGGTGGGATTTCAAGTCTCAGACCAGGTCATTTAGAGCCATTTTAAATCTGCACTTTTATGCACGTGTAGCCTGTAAAGGTTTTAATTCGGTGTTTGTGCAACACTAATGCAGCCATGACGTGCAGGCCATAAAGCTTCTTCGCACACATGACAGTGCAGAAGGCACAATTTTGTGTATTTTATTTACATTGACAAGGTTGAGGGGTCAGGCAGCTGATTACATCTCTGATGTTATATGGACCCAGAGCATATGCCAGCAGGGGATTCACTGTCAGCTCCCTTAAGCAAGGATTTAGGATATTAGTGTCCAAATGGAACAGTTGGGTGCTCACCTCAGCCTTCGTTCTGGGCTAAATCTTCCACTGTGTGTCACCCACAGCTCTACCCTGTGACCAGCCAGGCAGGTTGACGATTTTTTGTGAAAGTAATGCCTGCAGAGAGTTCAAAGGTTCAGGAATGAGGCAATAAGTATTTTCATCTTTTGGGATTGTGTAAGCCCCACAAATGGCCTCAGGCCCTACTGAACCAATGTTGCAAGTTCCGCAGCTAGAGTAAGTTAAGTTTTGTTCGTTAACAGCAAACATGAGTTTGTGAGATTGCTTCACAATTTATTGACATTTAAATAACCTCTGTGATACACAGAATTAGCCTGTCCTAAACAGGGACAACACTGAATTATAAGAGGGAAGATTAATCCTGTCTTCAGGAACTTTGTCATTTTACTGATGATGTTGTGTCACCAGCACATGCTGCCAGTGACCCTTTAGAGATTATTCTGTGCAATATTCTGCAAATAGCAAAATGCAATCCATCAAGATGTAAAAATTAGGAAAACCCAAGGTGTTTATAATTTAAGAGAAGAGGAAACCTACCATTTCAACACGAAAACAGATAAAGATTTCAGGTAATCTTTGATCAGATATTTTGCTTAGCTATTAATGTAACAGATATACTAACATTTTGTGGCTGCCTTTGAGTCATGGGCTGAGTCTGGAAAATCTTTAGGGTTTGGGCACATGGGACTGGCATGGAACTATCACATTTTACCTAGATACTACCCATCCACTCTGCTAACCAGCATTGTGTGCACTTGTAGCTCACCCCAGTTATGAAGTAAAACATTAAATATCAACCACTGACATTTATTTAGCAGATAATTTACATCAGTGTTGGGGTGGGTGAAAAGCATACATGAGTTGTTTTAGAGGATCATGACAAGCATGAAGGACACAGGGAAAAACATCAGAAATCTTTGCTAATGAGCATATGTTTGATGCAAGAACAGCTAAACCAAATAAGCCACAAATGAGCTGATACCCTACATTGGTGATTAAAACACATATTCTTGAGTTCCTCAAATGAAAGTAGTCATTGCCCAGGTGCTGTGCTCTTCAGCAGGAGGGACAGGACCTCGATGCATGGATTTTCTGTCTCTCTCTTCTTGAAGGGGTCATTGTCTTTTCTAATGTCAACACTATGCTATTTATTCCCTACCTCCATTAGCTCCTACATACATTGTTGATGCATCCTACATTTTTAATGCACACTAGGCTGTGAAGCTAATGAAATCACAGTTTCTGATCATCTCATTAATTTGGTAGAAAAAGTTTCATATCAACAGTAGTTAAATTTCAATAACCTAAAAACCTAATACAATCTTCACATTTAGTTCCTGAACATTTGACGTCATACAGTTCTGAAATCACTAAACTGCTGTAGTACTTTACTGGAACATTTTGTAGTTTTCTAGAGTTGGAAGAAATAACAGTTACAGAAATAAAATAGAAACAACTTTGCTGTCCCAGAGGCCTGGTAATGCATCAGCAGGAAAGCAGAGATCTCACTACCACTCACACTAACAGCATGAGTGAACTAACTCAGTACATTTTCAGTGGGTTTCACAACTATTTCTGTCAGCAACAGAATACTGAGGGCTCCAGTGGTATCCCAGACTTGAAAGACATAGCAGTCACAGTGCTTTCAGCCCCTGTCTTAACCTCATCCTTCATGACTTTAGTTCTTGTAGTTTTCACTCTCAGTCTACATCCATCTAGTGTCTTCGCCCCCCCTCTCTCTCCCCCCCGGCTCTTCCACCACTTCCCCTTTGGGTTCCCTGTGCTTAATTCACCATTTTCTAACTGTCCCTTCAGGCCTTCCTCCTCATCTCTCTGCTTTCCCAGCTTGGGGAAAGGAGAAGCACTGAAAGCACATCAGAGGGTGTCTTTGTCTGTAGTGCTCCCTGCATGGAAAGAGATATAAAAGGGGGAAGTCCGGCTCAACCGATGCAGTCTTATCCCAGGACATACTTCACACAGAAAATGATCAGGTAGCTGTTAAACTATAATACATTTCCCCAGTTTTCAAAAGCTCATGATTCAGCAAAAAAACTGGGGTCATCAAAAAGCATCTTTCTGAAAACAGAATGACTGCCTTAGCAGAATTCTATCCCTGGTTCTAAAGATCAGAAATAGAGAAGCTCTTAGTTAAAGAACTATCTTCATGTGGGTAAAACCAGATGAAGATGTATCAGGCAGGGTGGAAATTTTAATCTTCTTTAGTCTCCCCTCAGGTCTCCACAAGCGCCAAGGAAGGTAGTAAGCATTTCCCTCATTTGTTGTGGCTGCTCAGTTGTGTAGCCTTTCTAGGCACATAAGGGTTATAGCTGCTCCTGAGTAAAACACTTTTTTTCTTTTTTGAAAAGTGGCTAAGCTATTTTTGTTCAAGTTTTCAAAAGAAGTCTTCAGCCTGAGGCAGAAATTCAGCATGACAAATTTCTGCCCAAATTATTAAAGAATGGTGAAGTTACAAACTACTGAAAACAGATGGAGTTTGGCATAAGAAATTACAGATGCCATCACTTAAGACGTTTACACTCACTGAGCATTTATACTGTAACACATATACAAATGTGAATATGTACTACCACTCAGAAGAGTACTTGTTTTTCTTACCTTCTCTGTTCCTTTAAAAAAAAAAAATTGTACAGGTTTTATGGCTGCAATACCGATCTTCAAGAAATGTACTTCCAAGTAGCTAGAGGCTGTTAGGTCAACCTTCCAGTGAGCAATCAGATGGCAAGAACCTCCTAACCTTGATGTCATTGTTTCTTACAAAGATCAATAACAATTTCATCCTTACTTGCTGTTTTAGTTCAGTGTAACAGTGCAATCAGAAAAGAATAGTAGAGACAGAGGGGTCTGAACAGATACTAAGAAAGCTAATGGAGTAGATGTTAATTTCTTGAAAGAAGTTGTCATACAAACGGAGAACAAAAACCTTTCAACCCTTAACTAAAAAGGCAGTAATTATACATTTTTTCTATGGTGGAAAATCTATTATAAACACCATTTGTAGAACAAAATCTAGCTTCGACCCTTGCCTATTTTATAGTAGTGCAGAAAGAAATGGTGGATATTCTAATAATCTTTATTTGCAAAGAAAGAAATTATGAATGACAGACAGTTAACCAGGAGGTAAGACAGTTTATATTAGAACCTTGGTATCTTATTGGTGAATCCATTTTTTAAACCAACTTGGATTAAAACAGGGGACAAATTTAGGGTTCAAGTCAACAAAGGAATAACTGTGCATTTCCATTTTTTATTAAATTTATATTGTTTCCAAATCAATTGCATAGAAGAGAAGAACCTTCTGGTATTACAAAGACTTATTATAGTGAATTAGAGTGGCTCTCTGGAAACTTATATCTATTCAAAGCTGATACACAGCAGAAGAAAACAAGCCAGACTCTACATCTAGTATCTAAAGCAAGCCATCAGCAGCTTTAGATAATTTGTGAGAACAACTATAAACTTTAAATGAAGGAAACTAATTTTGCCTAACTGAAAAAAGATACAAAAGTGACCTCTTGATCTCAGGAAGGAAAATTATTGGTAAGCAAGGCCTGCTCTATGGCTTGACTTTCTCTGTTAGTATGGCCAGATGGAACCCACATCACTAGGGAACTGTATGAATTCTAATACACTTCCTTTTTTGCCTCTTCAAATTTTCTGGATATAGTGTCAAAGGAGTTTAATGTTAGACCAACCCTCTAGACAAAGATTTAACAGTAAATGATGACTGACTTGCTTCTATTACTGTAGTTCAGCCAGAACATTAGGGTAAAATTCAGGCCTCACTGCATTCAATGGGAGATTTCCTATAAACTTCAGATAAAGCTAGGATTTCACCTCAGCTGTCTTCTCTGTTCTCGTGTAGGAGAACTGACTACAACCGGGCAGAGATGGTGCATTGTTCTTTATAGTCTGCACCTGTGCCTAATTTAGTCTTGCAGCTAGAGCTACACAGCGAAGTAGTTGACAGCTACTAGAGAGAACAGTCTGGAAACTGTCAACTCACAGAGATGCTTTTTGAGCTCTCACTCTTTGGAATAAGTTCTCTTCTATTTAATCAAAGGAAAAGTACTTTTGTTAAGAAACTTCACATTCCAAATAAGAATGCTGTTAAGCCAGGAAGTGAAAATACGAAATAGCTTTTTGTTACCAGTGCTGTAAATCTTCCGTGAAAGCCTTCACAAACACACCAGATGCAGACTACTAAATCCTTCGTCTTCATTACAGTGCTGAACCACTGACGGAATCATGCTTTCCATAGAGAGGAGTGAGGAAGTACCAGACATGTAAAGCATATATGCATCAGTCATGATTAGTAGGCGAAGCAGATGCCATATTCAAGCAATAATGTAATATTGTATAGCCAGACAAATTTTCACATGCGGGTATACACATGTATATACAAGAAAAACTAGGTTCTATACATTCACATTATTAAATTATACTAAATTTTAAGTGGTGTCATGACTGACAGTATAGCATAAGAACAATACAACATTCAAGCTGTGCATCTAATTGTTTGTGTATGCGTGTATACATGTATATATTCAACAAAATTTCCCTCCTCATAATTATGCACAGAGATAACAATGTTTCCATTATAACTTTCCCAGCAACGGTTACAAAATCAGCAAATATAATTTTCTTTTGGTACAAATGGAACATTGGAGGCTAAACTCAAGGCTGAATTTAAAGTTTTGGAAAAGTTGACTAATTCAGACAATGCTTTAAAAAGCAAAGCATTTTATAGATACATGACTCAGAAAAGGCTGAAATTTAAAGCACTGAGCTTGATAGGTGTATATATCTACACACACAGAAAGGTATAAGGAGGCTCTGGGGCCCCCAACATAAGAACATGGACTGGTTGAAGCGAGTCCAGAGAAGGGCCATGAAGATGATCAGAGGGGTGGAGTACCTCCCGTACAATGACAGGCTGAGAGAGTTGGGGTTATTTAGCCTGGAGAAGAGAAGGCTCCGGAAGGACCTTAAAGCAGCCTTCTAGTACTTAATAGGGGCCTACAGGAAAGACCAAGAGGCACTCTTGATCAGAAAATGTAGGACAGGACAGGGGGTAATGGTTTTAAGCTGAAAGAGGGTAGATTTAGATTAGATAATAGGAAGAAATTTTCTCCTGTGAGGGTGGTGAGACACTGCCACAGGTTGCCCAGGGAAGTTGTGGATGCCCCATCCCTGGAGGTGTTCAAGGCCAGGCTGGATGAGGCTTTGAGCAACCTGGTCTAGGGGGAGATGTCCCTGCCCATGGCAGGGGGGTTGGAACTACATGATCTCTAAGGTCCCTTCCAACCCAAACCATTCTATAATTATATGATTCACAGTGTGAAATTACTGTGAATCTGTACAAAATTTTGAAACATCTCATTATTTCAAGCATAGCATAAAATCTATTCAGTATTCAGGTTATGTATTGAATTGCTTATGTATCTGTTGCAATTTATTACTATTTTTAATAGATACGACAAAAGAATCAATGTAATCTTCTAATTTAATAACCCATATTGGTAAGGTATATTCATAAATTATTCCATTGTTATTTTGTCTCATTAGTTTTCTACTCTGTTCCACCAGACCTTCTTGATACTTAGCCTGTCTTTAGCCTCCAGCAGTTGTGATCTTCAGCTTACAAGAAATTAGGGCAATATCCATAAAAGGATGTTTCAATTTAGTTTACCCTGCCTTAGACCCAGAAAGCAGGTTCATAGACCTATATTGGGTACTAAGAATAGACTCTATACCCAATCAACACACTAGCCAATGGGAAATGCTGAAGATTATGAAATCTCACCTCTCTTAAGTGTTTAAACCATCTAATACTGAGCTGCAGAAATGCATCTAGGACTTGATCAACATTCATAACTCATAAGATCTTTTGGAGGCTTAGAAATCCAAGTTGTCTATGTTTAAACAGATGCTCACTTCACTCTTTAGAGGTTATCCTCTGGGATAATTGTTCAATGCTGCAAACATGCAGGAAATGGGAGATTTACTGGAGAAAAATTCTCCCAGCCCCATGGACACCAAGATACCTAAAAGCTCAAGAACAGGTGATGAAGACTGTGACTTGCCTCAGGCTTCTACCTTCTGCTAAGCTTCCCCATCACCTTTTCACTGGTGCTGAGACCCAAGCCTCAACTGGGAGTTCCTTGAAACAAGGCTGAGTTTGTCACAGTGAAAGCTTCAGCCCGTCACAGATTATTCTAAAATTTTGTCCTGAGCTTTCACGTAGATTGAAGAGCAGTAACTTTACTTGAAACTAGACAGTTCTGGAACTTTTTCAAAAACATCATGTTCTACAAAATCTCACCTCTAAGTCACATATGTCCAAAATGTCACTCCTGAGTAACTTGGTTCAAATTCTTCTTAAGGTATAAAATAACTTAAACCCAAGAAGGCTGGTGAGGGCTGTCACTGGGACAGAAGAGCCCATGAATTCAGCGAGATTTAAGAAATCAGAGGTAGGAAATACCTTTGGTGCACGAATTTACCTCAGCCACCGCCACCCCCACCCTGCTTCCCAGGGGGGTTTAAACGTTTACAGCCACGGAGTTCAGCCTCTTCCATACACAACAAGGAACCCCAACCACGTCGCCCTCAGAGCTGACGCCGCAGCCCTCCTGACTGAACCACCGGGGTTATCATCCCGCGCTGAAGGGACACGGAGGGGGCCAGGGGCGCCGCCCGCCATCGCGCTCCCCCCCCCCCGGCCGCGGCGGCCTGCGCTGAGCGGGCCCGGGGCTGCTCCTGCCATTGCCTCCTTTTCTAGCCAGGTCCTCCCTACCCCCTCCGGCACAGCTAGGGGCGAAA
This sequence comes from Syrrhaptes paradoxus, assembly GCA_013400615.1. Lineage (NCBI taxonomy): Eukaryota > Metazoa > Chordata > Aves > Pterocliformes > Pteroclidae > Syrrhaptes > Syrrhaptes paradoxus. The sequence continues at coordinate 66,655 of VZTO01015251.1, forward strand.
GGAGTGCCCTTGGCCTTCCTCAGGTACCCCGCGACCCACTCCGGCCCGTACCCGCCCCGGCCGCCGGTCGGCCCGGCGCTAGTTTCCGGTGGGACTTTGTGCCGCTGCTTTTCCCTTCCTTTCCTTGGCCCGGCGCGGCCCGGCGGCTGCGGCAACTTGCTCGCGTCCCATGCAGTCGCGGGTGCTGTGCCTGGGCAGCGGGGCCCGGGGCCCCGCGGGGCGCAGGGTCCGGCTGCTCCTGCGGCAGGTGCTGGGCGGCGGCGCGGTGGCGGCGCGGTCAGGCCGCCTGGAGGTCCGGGCGCTGCACAGCTCAGGTAACGACCCCCGGCCCTCCTGAGGCGGCCCGGCCCGGCCTCCCTACAGCTCCCCCCTCCTCCCCTCGCCCCGACAAACCCCCAGGCCTGGGGTGTGAGCAGCCCCGCTCTCCCCTCAGCCAGGCGCCCGCCTCATGGGCTGCTCGTTTGCCCACTTTGTGCCATGGCCCCTGTTTCTTATGCTCGTGAGTATTGCATAACAGGGAAGGGCAGAGTTCGGTCAGAGGCTCTCGGGGACGCTTAGAGTGGCTTTCCATGGCTTCTTTTTCAAAATGTTTCACTGACTGTGAAGCGAGGAGCAGCCCTGCAGCCTGTACCTGTGACAACTGCTCTTCTCCATCAAGCAGCTTCTTACCATATTAGAATCATAGAATGGTTTGGGCTGGAAAGGACCGTAAAGATCTAGTTCCAACCCCCCTGCCATGGGCAGGGACACCTTCCACTAGACCAGGTTGCTCAAAGCCTCATCCAGCCTGGCCTTGAACACCTCCAGGGGTGGGGCATCCACAGCTTCTCTGAGCAAATCTTGCGATGCTTTCTGTTTCGGCATTACAAGGCTTTGTCCTTCTGCTACGGCACAGCCAAATCCATGTCAGGGGTTGCCATGGCTGGTGCGTGTTTGAGTGTGCCTGCTGCCTATGGTAATGAGATAGGGGGTTGACCTTGAGCTTATATATGCCAGGAAGGATGGCCTGAACTGTCCCAGAGTATCCTCTGGTGACCCTTGAGATAGATGATGGGCCTGTGCAGAGCAAAAGTGGCACTTTGGAATGGTGACATATGCCTGTGGTAGCTGGCACTTTTCTGGATGAATGCCAAAAGCAACAAAGCTACTAAATACAGAGTGATGAGCAGCTGTAAATTCGGGAGATAGAATGACAGCAAGTAATTCTGATGGTGGGGTGCTTGCTAAAGCTGTTAATTATGCCCCTTTAATACCATTTATCTCCATCTTTATTTAATCTGTTTTTTAGTTGTCCAATTTACTTCTTTAAATATGCGTTTAGTTTCTCAAAGGTTTCTTAAGAAGGAAGGCTTTGAGGATTTGGTAATCATAAAATTACTTCAAGAATTTTTGAATAGAAAACATTTTATTTTTGGAAAGTACTACAAAAACTAGGGTTATTTATCTTAAACCAAATAGGAATAAAAGGGAACAAGTTAACAATGTGTAAAACAAGCACCTGAAGAAGGTAACTCAGGAATTTTTAGTGCTCTGTTGGGATGAGTAACCTTAAGAACAAGAATTTCAGCAAAATGAAATGGTAGCAAACAAAGTATTGCTAGAAACACTTTGTCATTTCCATGTGCTGTGGAATGTATCTGAGTGTAACTTGGCAATATTAATGAATACACTGTATATGTATATGAATAATAGTATTCCCAGTTACAGTCGATGTCAATGGTAGAAAGATTTAGATCTCAATCTAAACTACAATCTTGTAGTTTATTAATGGCAGGCTGAGAGATAATATTAGGAATAGTTGCCCTCCTAGCACCTGAGACATCTCATTCATTATAGTGCTTTCTGTGCTCCTGTGAATTTGGGACCTTGATATTAGGAATACTGTTAATAGTTTGGGTTTTGTTTTTTGTTTTGGGGGTTTTTTTAGTTATTTTTATTTTAAGGATGACTGTATGTCCTCTTGCATGCCCTGTCACTCCTGTGAGGTTACTGAAGTTACAAAGAGATGGTCTGAAATTTTGTGTGCAGTACATGTTTTTTGCTATTTCTATGTAGCTGCAGTAATTACAAGTCTTGTTGTAAGCAGTGTTGAGGTTGCATGTCTCTTCCGTACTGATACAGAAATTATGTCTGAAAGGGCTGGAAGCTGTAACAGTCAAGTAAACAGAAAATTGTTGTCTACCCAGTAATTTGGATCTGGCATCCCTGCCAGGTCAGGTTTACTCTCCATGTTGGTACCTTTTAAGTGTAAGGGAGAAACTTTTGTCAGTTTTTGTCCTGTTATATGTGAATGAGTCATGTTCAGCTTTTTAGTTTTGTCTTTGTAATGCAGATGTGGCTTGGTGTTGCACTGGGGACTGTGGAGGAGCTTCTAGAGCTGTCTAGTGGTAAAGCTTAAGAGAAATCTCAAAGTGAAAAACAGAGGCACACAGTGACTAAAAGGTAATGGGAATAGCTAGGGAGGGTTTGGATTTGCACAATTTATTTAATGAGGGAAACTTAATTTGTAGTAACAAATGGAAGGATGAATTGCAGATTAATTTTTTAAGGCAGGTTTCATTATTCCTTCCAAAAGGCTAAAGAAAAATCAAGCTGTAGACTGCAGAGTTATTTGTGATAATTATTATTTTGAACACAGTACGAGATGAACAAAGTGAAGTTCTATGTAACTCAGTTCACTGGTGTTTAATTATTTGCATCTATCTGTAAGTAATGTGAAACTTCTGAAAAAATGTGACAGAAGATACAGATGCTTTAAGGAGTTGGTGGAACAAATTATGAATTTGGTGAAAACTGAAAAGGTGAAACAACAAAAGTAATTGATAGTCAGATAATACAGGCAAAGAAAGGTCTCCTGTGGACTTTGCTGGTAAATGCACATAAAACAACTTACACTTCATCACTTGTGTAGACCAAAACATATACTAGTTTCATTCAATGTTTTCTGCATCTGTATTTGTCCAGGTTTGCTTCCTATGCTTTCCAAAACCTGGTCAGTCCCAGTTCCTAATCAAACCCGTGTTTAAAGCCTAAAGGAGCTCAATAATACATACAAGAGTATCTGCTGAATATAACACGTCAGTTGTGAAAGCTCTATCAGACTTTAGAATCCTGTAATGTAATCATCAGTGTACAGGACCTAATAATCTGAAAGAAGAGTATGAATTGGACCACGTATGAGTATGAATTGGCCTTCTTCTTCCATGTTTAGTAGGATTTTGTTGGTTTGGTTTTTTTTAATTCCAAGTCTCTTGCTGTCCAAAGACTAAAGAGCTTGTTTATGATGGATGTAACTGCTTTCCAGCACATTCCCTTTTCTGATTTTGCCTGTGTCATTATCTTGTTGAAGTTCACATGTTGAAAGCTGGGAGTGTGGTTCTGACAATTTTTTTTTTTTTCACTGGCAAAACTGATTTGAGAGACTTAATTCCTGTTATTGTTCATTGCCTCTGTAGTTGTACTTATGAGTCTGCATTGTGGTGACTGAAACAATTCCAGTGATTTGATTTACAGCGAGACCCTACAAACAGTTGTTGTGTCAGCACAACTTAGAAGACAGCAAATGAAGCTGGGAATTTTCGAAGCCAGTTGTCCATGAAAGTTTGTGGAGTTATGCCTGAGTTATTTCAAGTTATTCTAGCATTTAAGAGAGAAAAGTTTGGTGGCAAAAAATTAGTGTCTTTTATTAGAGTCACTGATATAGCTGAAAGAAAGGAATGAGCTTTTAGGCAGATAAGCTTCTGTATGCTCCTTGGTAGGGTTTCACCATTGTTCCCCTGTGTAGATGTCAGTAAATAGCTTCAGAGTTTTAATATTTGGCAGTTTGTACTGGTGGGATCAAAGAGCGAACTCCGGTAGGTAGTGAAGAAAAATCCCTTTATTGCTCTTCTGCCACTATTTTTATAGTCTTTTACTACTGTGAACACGTCATCTACAACACTTTTTATTGGCTATTAACTAAAAACAACACACTAATTTCTAGTGAATTCGTTCCCTTGTTTACATCTAGATCTTTCCATTGTTTATGTTCCTGTCAGTTCTCCATTCAGGCTATGTCAGGTCCTCCATTACCTCCTCTTCCATTTTGCTTTAGGGCAAAGACTTCTTCTTCCAGTCTCTTAAGGGAAAAGCTTCATGTCCCAGAAGTCAAATCCTAATTTTCTCGTTCCTGTACAGCAGTTGTTCAAAATTTAAGTTTTCCTGGTTAGCAACTGTTACATCTCTGATATGTATTGATGTATTCCACAAGTCCTTCCCGTTTAAATATGTAAGGCTGTTGAACCTGTATGGCAAACTCAGAGATTCAGGATAGATGCCATAGTGAATTTTAAAGCTGTTTTGTCTATTTTGGTTATCTTTTCAGTAAAACAACTTTATTGGTTTTCAGTTGTAGTTTCTTTTTAGTTGAAATATGTAACTGAAATTATACTAATGCATTTAATTCCTAAGCTCAGGTTAGAGTAGATCGATAGTTTGGCTTTTCTGCACTGAGTGAACAGGAATCTTCGTATAGTTTTAAAATACTATGAGCTAATTTTCACATAAGTAGTGTTAGCCATGGAAGATTTGAAAGGGCACACTGGGGATGTGGTGGGCATCTGTTACCATATGACTAAGAGAGGGTGGTGGATATCGCATTCTACAAATGGCTAGCAGAAACCTCCCACTCCTGGGCCCTTGTGCTTATGGGGGATTTCAACCATCCAGACATGTGCTAGGAGGGCAATCTGGCATTGTGCATGTGCTCTCACTAGTTTCTAGACTGTATGTGTGGGTAACAATTTCATAATGCAAATGCCAGAGACTCTGATCAGGTCACTTCATCCACTGCTCACAAGTAGGGGTGAACTGTCACTGGTTTGGTCATAAGTGTCAGTCTGTATCACAGTGACTGTAACATGACTGAGTTGTGGATCTGGAGGAGGGCTGGGAAGGCCAGCAGCAGAATTAGGATCCTGAAGGCTTTTCCTATTCAGGAAATTGGTAGGTAGGATCCCTTGGATAACAACCATGAAGGAGAAGGGTGCCCAGGAGAGCTGGATGATTTTAAAACAAAACTTAATTACAGCTCAGGGATGAACCATCTGACAATGAAGGAAGATTTAGTATGAGAGCAGGAGGCCTGCTTGGCCAAGCAGGGAACCTCACAATTAACTAAAACACAAGAGGGCATAAAAAAGTGGAAATAAGGACAGACAACAGAAGAGGAGTGTAAAGGTGCTATTTGTTATGTATGGACAAAATCTCTACCATCTGACAAACTGCAGATCTTTAGTCCAGAAGGACCTTGATAAACTTGAGGACCAGCACCACAGAAGCCTCAAAAAGTTGAAGAAGGAGAAATATGAACTTCTACTATTGGGCTTAGTGTTGCTGCATGTCACAGGCTGTTCAGGAGGGCTAGGCAGGGCAGGAGAGGTGGAGGTTTCCTATGGTATGTAAGGGAGGGGTTTGACTGTGCAGCCCTTATAATTAGTGATGATGTGGTTGAGAGCCTCTGGGTGAGGATTAGGGGGATGGAAAACAAGTGAGATGATGTGTTGCGTGTCTCCTACCAATCACACAGCCAGGATGTAAGCACTGGTGAGTTATTCCATAGGCAATTAGGAGAAATTTCTGGACTGGTAGCCCTTGTCCTTATGGGAGATTTCAATTTCCCAGACATCAGATGGGAATATCATACTGCTGTGATGAGCAGGTCTTGAAAATTCTTGAAATTTGTAGGAGGTAACTTCTTGTCACAGGTACTAAGTGAGCCAGCTAGGAAAGATGCCCTCGTAGACTTGCTGTTTCACATAGAGTAGGACTGATGGGGGATGTGATGGTACATGGCTGCCTTGGCCACAGTGATCATAAAATGGTTGAGTTTAAAATTTTCAGTGTAAAAAGGATGTCTGAGTTGCTACTGTGGACTTCAGGAGAGCAAACTTTAAGCTATTCATTTCAGAGAATCACAGAATGGTTTGGATTGGAAGGGACGTTAAAGATCATGTAGTTCCAACCCCCCTGCTGTGGACGGGGACACCTCCCACTAGACCAGGTTGCTCAAAGCCTCATCCAGCCTGGCCTTGAACACCTCCAGGGATGGGGCATCCACAACTTCCCTGGGCAACCTGTGCTGCTGCCTCACCACCCTCACAGTAAAAAAATTTCTTCCTGATATCTAATCTGAATCTACCCTCTTTCAGCTTAAAACCATTACTCCTTGTCCTGCAACTACACTCGCTGATAAAGAGTGCTTCCCCATCTCTCCTGTAGGCCCCCTTTAATTTCATTCATAATGAGCATCTGCTAGTTTATTCTTCCATCTAAGGACTTGGTGGGCAGTAAACTCTAGACGCTCAAGTCCGCAGGTCACTAAGGTACAAGGCTAACTGGGTTCACTCCTCCCCAGGTGCTCTGCTGTGTGACAATAAGGCTGAGCTAAGCCCACCAGTGGGTCCTGGTAGCACCTGGCCAAACTAACCCCAGTTACCCCTGCAAAGAGCAAGTGGACCAAAGAGGTCCACCCCGATGTACCAGCCCCAGTGCAACTGCACAACTCATCAGGTACCACAGCCCCAGCACAAAGGGGTCTGTACACCTCCTAGCATCAGCTACATCTACCTGGACCTGAAGAGGGGGCAGATGTCTACAGGAGAAACATTATGGTCTTGAGGTAAAAGTTTATGGCAGGTAGTTTGCAAACTTAGACCATCTAAGTACAGACACAAAGTACCTAAGAGAGGTCAAAACAGAGGATTTGTTTTTGGTTTGTGGGTTTTTTTGTTTGTTTTGGTTTGGTTTTTAAATACAGAGAATTCTTATTCAGACAGCTATTTATCAGAGTACCCTGGGAATCTGCTTTTGAGGGCTTAGGACTCCATGAGTGCTGGACCATCTTCCGAGAATGACCTTTTAGAAGTACAGGAGCAGGCAATTCCAGTGTGTTGTAAGTCAATCAAATGGGGCAGAAGGCTCAGACTGGACAATAGGATAAACCTTTTTACTAGGAGAGTAGGGCAGTGGGGGAGAAGGTTGGCTACAAAGTCTGTGGAACATCCATCCTTGAAGGTTTTTGAGACTCAGTCAGCCAGAGCCACAGGTCATCAGGGCTAATCTTGGTGGTAAACTGGTGCTGGACAGGATGTGTGAGAAGACGACCTTCAGAGTCCACTCCAACCATTATTTCTAAAGCGTTTTGGTAATTGATGAAATGGGCAGCTTAGCACTTCTGTGGCATGGTAAGAATGTATACAAAGACACATTCTGAAATGCATCAAGCATGTATCAATAACAATGTATCAAGCCTATGTGAAATCATCATGGTATTAAGCATATTTAAAACTGACTTTTCACATCGTAACACTTTTGCAATTGAGCATCGTCAGACTCTTTACCTTGGGGTATGCTGTTGGCCCTAATGAAAAATAGAAATGATCATAAGCTTCCTACATGTCTGGATGTCAGGAAGATTCCACATTCATGTTGTTGATCCCCAGCTAACAAGGAAAAATGGAGGAAAAGGGTCACTTCCTAGAGTAGATACCAAGATTTTGTTTTGATTACACTTTGGTCTTTGATCGATAAAGACAATCATTAGCCTAAAGAAAAAAATTGAAAAATCAAACATTAGCTTCAGAACTGAAAATTAAAAATATTAGAAGTAGAAATTGAGCAATGCTCAAAGTTTATGTTTGAAGTAATTATTTTGGTTTCTTAGAGGGAAAGACTTTGCTTAGAAAAAAAAAGAGCGGACCTGAGTGAGGATTTTTTGATTAGGCTGGGAATGGATTTTGTTGTGTAAACATTCAACTATTTTAGTGTTGTCAGTCTGTAGCACCCTATCGGCAGCAGCTGAGCTCCACCTCATCTGTATGCGAAGGCAGTGGTGGTCAAAGAGTGAATTTAGTGAGTGCAGGAAATGTATTTCTGTCCCTCACACTCATGTGTTTGGAAGGTTGCCAGTACCAATATAAGATGCAGGATAGATTACGGTGTTACCTGCTGTCTGTGTGTAATGTTTGCAGCAATGAAGATGGCCAGTAAGAACTGGTATGAAATGAGAGAAATAAGTAAATTGCATAGACAGAGCTGCTTTTCTTTCTGAATAATGTATTCAGAAAATTTGAGGAAAAAGAACAAATCATGGAAATTATATTTTCTCTTTCTTCAAAGTAAATTGGCTCTTCAAGGATGAGGGCTGACACTCTTTTCTGTGCCCTTATGGAAATGTGCTGGATAAATAGCGGAGATTAGCACCTTCACAGTTTTAATATGCTCTTGCTGTTACTGGCTTTTGAGACCAGATGGATAGTCTGTGTACAAGTGAATGTGTAATATACTAAGATGACTGTTTGAATGTGTTAATCTCACATAAATTCAGGACTAAAGAGGCCAAAAGGCAATAATTTCAGACAACTANTTCCCCATCTCTCCTGTAGGCCCCCTTTAATTTCATTCATAATGAGCATCTGCTAGTTTATTCTTCCATCTAAGGACTTGGTGGGCAGTAAACTCTAGACGCTCAAGTCCGCAGGTCACTAAGGTACAAGGCTAACTGGGTTCACTCCTCCCCAGGTGCTCTGCTGTGTGACAATAAGGCTGAGCTAAGCCCACCAGTGGGTCCTGGTAGCACCTGGCCAAACTAACCCCAGTTACCCCTGCAAAGAGCAAGTGGACCAAAGAGGTCCACCCCGATGTACCAGCCCCAGTGCAACTGCACAACTCATCAGGTACCACAGCCCCAGCACAAAGGGGTCTGTACACCTCCTAGCATCAGCTACATCTACCTGGACCTGAAGAGGGGGCAGATGTCTACAGGAGAAACATTATGGTCTTGAGGTAAAAGTTTATGGCAGGTAGTTTGCAAACTTAGACCATCTAAGTACAGACACAAAGTACCTAAGAGAGGTCAAAACAGAGGAATTGTTTTTGGTTTGTGGGTGGTTGTGTTTGTTTTGGTTTGGTTTTTAAATACAGAGAATTCTTATTCAGACAGCTATTTATCAGAGTACCCTGGGAATCTGCTTTTGAGGGCTTAGGACTCCATGAGTGCTGGACCATCTTCCGAGAATGACCTTTTAGAAGTACAGGAGCAGGCAATTCCAGTGTGTTGTAAGTCAATCAAATGGGGCAGAAGGCTCAGACTGGACAATAGGATAAACCTTTTTACTAGGAGAGTAGGGCAGTGGGGGAGAAGGTTGGCTACAAAGTCTGTGGAACATCCATCCTTGAAGGTTTTTGAGACTCAGTCAGCCAGAGCCACAGGTCATCAGGGCTAATCTTGGTGGTAAACTGGTGCTGGACAGGATGTGTGAGAAGACGACCTTCAGAGTCCACTCCAACCATTATTTCTAAAGCGTTTTGGTAATTGATGAAATGGGCAGCTTAGCACTTCTGTGGCATGGTAAGAATGTATACAAAGACACATTCTGAAATGCATCAAGCATGTATCAATAACAATGTATCAAGCCTATGTGAAATCATCATGGTATTAAGCATATTTAAAACTGACTTTTCACATCGTAACACTTTTGCAATTGAGCATCGTCAGACTCTTTACCTTGGGGTATGCTGTTGGCCCTAATGAAAAATAGAAATGATCATAAGCTTCCTACATGTCTGGATGTCAGGAAGATTCCACATTCATGTTGTTGATCCCCAGCTAACAAGGAAAAATGGAGGAAAAGGGTCACTTCCTAGAGTAGATACCAAGATTTTGTTTTGATTACACTTTGGTCTTTGATCGATAAAGACAATCATTAGCCTAAAGAAAAAAATTGAAAAATCAAACATTAGCTTCAGAACTGAAAATTAAAAATATTAGAAGTAGAAATTGAGCAATGCTCAAAGTTTATGTTTGAAGTAATTATTTTGGTTTCTTAGAGGGAAAGACTTTGCTTAGAAAAAAAAAGAGCGGACCTGAGTGAGGATTTTTTGATTAGGCTGGGAATGGATTTTGTTGTGTAAACATTCAACTATTTTAGTGTTGTCAGTCTGTAGCACCCTATCGGCAGCAGCTGAGCTCCACCTCATCTGTATGCGAAGGCAGTGGTGGTCAAAGAGTGAATTTAGTGAGTGCAGGAAATGTATTTCTGTCCCTCACACTCATGTGTTTGGAAGGTTGCCAGTACCAATATAAGATGCAGGATAGATTACGGTGTTACCTGCTGTCTGTGTGTAATGTTTGCAGCAATGAAGATGGCCAGTAAGAACTGGTATGAAATGAGAGAAATAAGTAAATTGCATAGACAGAGCTGCTTTTCTTTCTGAATAATGTATTCAGAAAATTTGAGGAAAAAGAACAAATCATGGAAATTATATTTTCTCTTTCTTCAAAGTAAATTGGCTCTTCAAGGATGAGGGCTGACACTCTTTTCTGTGCCCTTATGGAAATGTGCTGGATAAATAGCGGAGATTAGCACCTTCACAGTTTTAATATGCTCTTGCTGTTACTGGCTTTTGAGACCAGATGGATAGTCTGTGTACAAGTGAATGTGTAATATACTAAGATGACTGTTTGAATGTGTTAATCTCACATAAATTCAGGACTAAAGAGGCCAAAAGGCAATAATTTCAGACAACTAAAAACTCAATGTTCCTAGAGCTTCATTGTAGTGTCTTATGAAAAACCTGATAATATGAAGATCTACACATGAGATTGGAACTGTTTGTGTTGTGCATTCAAAAAGCTAAACACACATATAGATCTGTGCAGGGTGTTTTCTTTCACTGTAGGATTTCTTTATTTAAAAACAGACATTTCAAATTTATTAATTCCCTTCTTTTTTCTTAATATGTTATTTCACCAGGAAAATGGTGATTAGAAGAAACAAAACTTTTTTTCTGCATCTTAAGTTCTTAAATTGTAGTTGAGGTGCAATCTGTTTATCTTCAGATACGACCAGTGTTGCTGTAGATGATTTAAACAGCAGTGCCTCTTTCTTCTCAACATGTGGGAAAAAAAGAGTAGGATTAGGGAACAGTCTCTTTGTGTGGGGGTGGGAGGGGAGCAGTGCAGGGAGAGAAGGATAGTTGAGGTGATATTAGTTTTTAAATAAAAGACCAGTCAGAGGTGCCATACATACAATAAAGCTGCAGCTTCAAGAAGCCTTCTTACTGGCATTATAACATAAAAGTATTCACAGTGTGTCAGAGCGAAGGTCCATCGAGTCCTGCTGTTCAGTGTTGGAGAACAGTGAGTAGGAGATGCTGGGGGAGAATAAAAGCCCAGGGTGTTCGTGCTGGGGTGCTCTGCCAAAATGCTCTCCCAGCCTCCTCTACAGCTCAGGGGCTTGGAGATGAAGATGATGCCTTTCTATTCAGTAGCTCTCGGCGGACTGAGGGGAAGAAATAGGCCTGATCACCTGAAGAACCCTTGTCAGTAATAGTAAAAAGCAGGTGTAGGTATTAATACTGTGATCGGTCTAAAATGTGTCTCTAATGGAGAGAGTGCCCCAGATTCAGTGTGTTCCAGTTACTGGCTAGCTATACATGCGTCTGTGAATTGCCATTTTGCCCGAGGTGCAATTCACACCTGCCTATTCCAGATGCAGTATAAAGAGCTTGTTGCATGTATTCAGGCTGTTTTCATGTATCCTTGTTTCAGAGAATCTCTTCAGGGTCCCATTATTGGGTCATGGTCTTTATGTGTCTGCAATTTCTAGCCCATGTGGCATGGGCTCTTAAATGACCTGCTTTGTCTATGTGTTGACCGTCGCCTGAATGGGATGTCCCCCTTACCCTTTGTGTTCTGGCTTATTTGTCCCTTGCTTTGTTTCAGCAGCTGTAGCTCTTTGTGTACATTGGGCACTGCTTGTATCCCACTGCTTACCCAAAAACTGTGATAACTAAGTTTACTGTTTTCTGTGTGGGAGGTAAGAAGCCAGAGGCACATCTTTGCTGCTTGACCTGATAGTAGGCTACAACGTCTCTGTTGCAAAACCCCGTGTGTACGGGCTTTTGTCCACAATACTGGGGTAGAAGCCTGTGAGCTGGGTTGGTGTATTTATGGGCATTCCATAATTTGCAGTGGAGATGAAACATTTGGGATACATGTTCCAAATTATGAATCTTGCTGATTTAACACCACAGTTTCACCAAGCAGGCTGTTGTCAGTTCCTTGCCAGCTGGTAAAACCTTGGAAAAAGACTGCCTGGGACGACATCTCTGTTCAAAGAGTTTAGAAGTGCAGTGGAAACAGAGTAACCAAATGTGAGATTTTAAATAAGTATGGAAGAAACAAATTAGAGAAGAAAATAACGCCCAGGTGTAAGTGTGTGATAAGGTTAGTGGGCTAATCTCTCCCGTGCGTGTTTAGCTAGGAAAATAGACTCTGCTGTCTTGGTTTATTGTTGCTTAACGTTCTAGTAAACACTGCTAATATTTTTGCTTTGTGGACAGATGCAAGTTGCAGGCAGCATTTGTCTCCAGGCAGCAACAGACCTGTTAAAAGCTGAATGCCTTGACTGTATGCTGTGGATTTTTTGTGCTCAGCTCTCACCATGTCTTTTTCTCTCCCAGCCCAATTTTCATGAAGATTCCTAGGGTCCATTAATGACTGGAATATTTGTGTATTTTTTTGTCGTGATTAGATGTGTTAGTCAAGGGTTAGCATGCTATGGACTGACATAAATACCACTAGAAGAGATGCATTTTCCATTTTTTACCTAAGCTAAACACAGTTGTGGTTTTTGGTTTTGTTTGGGGTTTTTTGGGGGGCTTTCGGGGGGGCTTTGCTTTTTGGGGGGAAGTACAGGAAATCAACTAAGATTTTTTTCAGTACTGTGCCAATAAAATAGGCAATTAAAATTCTGTCCTGTAGACGCTGTCATCATTCCAATGTATTGAAAAAGTCTGACACCTTGTTGTTCCAGCATCTTGTCCTTACTGTGTTTTGGAAGACTGTGTATGCATGAAAAGAGTATTTACAACTTGAACTGACATGATTTAAGCTGGGAGCTAATTAGTCATATACTGTTGTCTGATTGCATGTTGGCTGGGGAATGGTGAGAAAATAAACTGGCACTAATAGCCTAAGGATATATAAGGCAACCTGCTCTTCTTAGAATGTTAAAATTCTTCCTAGCTGAGCTAATGAGAGAGGTGTCAACTTTTGCAAGAAGCAGCAGGCTCCTAGGGTGTTTTCATCAACTTGGAGGCATTTTGGTCAATCTTTAGCTATTCCCTTTTGCTTTAAAATTTAGAGGTAGGCAAAACCCTGGAAGAGGCAAAGCCTAGATTTTACTCCCTGCAGTGGTTTTACCTATTGTCCAGTGACTTTTTAAGATACGTAACACTTCCCAGAATAGGGACTAGGCCCCTGAACTGTTGCGGAACATTTTTTGGAGTGAATTTGAATGCTTCAAGCTGAAGAGGGCACAGTACTCTTGGGTGTATTTGAACTGCAAATTCAGCAAGGGCTAGGAAATGTGCTAAAGCCCTAAACTGCTGCCTAGTCATTAGCTGGACACCATCTCTGTTTGGGACCATTCCACTTCTTGGCTCCTACACAGATCTGCCAGAGGAGGATGCTTAGCTCTGGAAGGGAGGGTGGGAACTGCTTGGTTCTCCTTGTCCATAGGACCAGGGATGAACCCTTGGCCACCTTTTATTTAGCAATACTGCTATTGCTAAATCTCTCACTTTCTGGCAAGCCATTTTATTGTCATGTAGAATGCAGGAACAAACACCAGTTTACCACCTTCTGCCAATATTTCAAGGAAAAAATGGGAAGTTGATTATTTGGACTTCAGGAGCAACACAGAGACCCATGTGCAGGCATGTATGTCAGGCTGTGAATCCCAGCCTCAGCATTGTTGTTAAGCCCTTAAATTTGTGGGGAAATCAGCTATAATTCTTTCTTTACAGCTTCCTGTTTGTTGCTGTAGGTGATCCTCCTCTGGCTGCTATAAATCTGGTCCTAAATGTGTAACCTTTCCTGTAGATTGTATGAGTCATGTCAGCGCCTGGGGATTCTCAGCTCAGTGAGATTTGCAGTTACATCTGGATACACTGGAAGAGAACTGCATTTGAGTGCAAAACTGGAGTCACTGCTCACTGGAAGGGGAGCTGCTGTGTGTAGGGGAAGAGTTTTAGTTGCCTCTGTAAATTTGGACAAACTTCCTCTTCACTATCTGCCTCTTTGGTTCCCGCACTGGTCTTCTGAACTCTTTGACTCCTTATGCAGTGCTGGAGATAGGCAACCATAGACTGGGTCCTCTTGGATGGAGTAGGACAAGGTACAGATATACAAAAGGATTTTTAAATTTGGATCTTGTTTGTGGGCTATGTACTTTCTACCTCTTGTTTCTGAGAAAAGCACAAGCGCAAGAAACAGTTCCAAAATTTGGCCTCAGTTCATGGAAAGGTAGTGAAATCAGAGTGCTGCGGCAAAACTGCACCCCTATGCACCAGTCTTACTCCTGTAATCCTCTCCATCCTCACGCGTGCACTACAGTGCCTGTTGGGCAGTGAAGGTGGTGTTATCTTCAGCAACAGTAATGGAAAAACATAATTTTACTACAGTCATCTTAGTTTCATGATCTTAGTACTTGTGAGTTCATTTGCATGGCCCAGATGGTCTTTTGAAAAAAAAAAAAACTTTGAGTTTGTTACCAGTCTGCAGCTCATTTTCATGGCTTCATGGGTTTTGGGTATTGTGCTGTTTTTCTGTGTGGCTACCACCTCCATGGTGCTTGCCTATTCCCTGGCTGCAAACTAGATTTTACTTTTGATTTCCATGACAAAGTACCCAGAAAGTACACAGGGCATGCCCTGCAGTTTAATTCAAGCCTGCTGGTGCAGAAAGACAGATAAGGCTGGCAGGTCGTAATAAGAGATGAATAAATGAAGTGACAGGTGCTTTAGTTTTGGTGAATCACAGAATCATAGAATGGCCCGGGTTGAAAAGGACCACAGTGATCATCTAGTTTCAACCCCCCCGCCATATGCAGGGCCGCCAACCACTAAACCAGGCTGCTCAGAGCCACATCCAGCCTGGCCTTGAATGCCTCCAGGGATGGGGCATCCACGACCTCCCTGGGCAACCTGTTCCAGTGTGCCACCACCCTTTGGGTGAAAAACTTTCTCCTAATCTCTAACCTAAACCTCCCCTGTCTTAGTTTAAAACCATTCCCCCTTGTCCTATCACTATCCACCCTCGTAAACAGTCGCTCCCCCTCCTGTTTATAGGCTCCCTTCAAGTACTGGAAGGCCGCAATGAGGTCTCCCCGGAGCCTTCTCTTCTCCAAGCTAAACAAGCCCAGTTCCCTCAACCTTTCCTCATAGGAGAGGTGCTCCAGCCCTCTGATCATCTTAGTGGCCCTCCTCTGCACCCGCTCCAAGAGCTCCACGTCCTTCCTGTGCTGGGGGCCCCAGGCCTGGACACAGTACTCCAGATGGGGCCTCACAAGAGCCGAGTAGAGGGGCACAATCACCTCCCTCTCCCTGCTGGCCACCCCTTTTTTAATGCAGCCCAAAACACAGTTGGCTTTGCGGGCTGCAAGCACGCACTGCCGGCTCATATCCAGCTTCTCGTTCACCAGGACCCCCAAGTCCTTCTCTGCAGGGCTGCTCTCAAGGAGATCTTCCCACAGTTTGTATAAATACCTGGGGTTGCCCCGACCCAAGTGCAGCACCATGCACTTGGCCTTATTAAACCTCATTAGGTTTACACGGGCCCACTTCTCCAGCCTGTCCAGGTCCCTCTGGATGGCTTTCCTTCCTTCCAATGTGTCGACGGCACCACTCAGCTTAGTATCATCCGCAAACTTGCTGAGGGTGCACTCGATGCCATCGTCTATGTCATTGATGAAGATGTTAAAGAGCACCGGTCCCAAGACGGACCCCTGAGGGACACCGCTCGTGACCGGCCTCCACCCTGACACAGAACCATTAATCATAACCCTTTGGCTGCGTCCGGCCAGCCAATTCCTAATCCATCGTACAGTCCATCCTTCAAATCCACACCTCTCCAATTTAGAGAGAAGGATGTGGTGAGGGACCATGTCAAAGGCTTTGCAGAAGTCCAGGTAGATGACATCCATCGCCCTTCCCCTGTCCACCGAAGCCGTCACTCCATCATAGAAGGCCACCAGATTGGTCAGGCAAGATCTGCCCTTGGTGAAGCCATGCTGGCTGTCTCGAATCACCTCTTTGTCTCGTATGTGCCTTAGCATAGCTTCTAGGAGGATCTGTTCCATGATCTTCCCAGGCACAGAGGTGAGGCTCACCGGCCTGTAGTTCCCCGGGTCTTCTTTTCTCCCTTTCTTAAAAATGGGAGTAATATTTCCCTTTTTCCAGTCTCCGGGGACCTCCCCAGACAGCCAGGATTTTTCAAATATGATGGAGAGCGGCTCAGCAACCACATCAGCCATCTCTTTCAGAACCCTAGGATGGATATCATCCAGTCCCATGGACTTGTACATGTTCAATTTCATGAGGAGGACTGTTACAGTGGGACAGAAACCACTCCCCACACCCTCACCTAGAGGCTCAGGGTCCTGGCAGATACGAGAAGCCTGACCACCAGTGAAGATGGAGGCAAAGCACTCATTAAGTACCTCAGCTTTGTCTAAGGAAGCCAGCTCCCCATTACCTTTCATCAGAGGGGAAACACTCTCCTTGGCCTGTCTCCTCCTCCTAAGTACCTGTAGAACCCTTTCTTGTTCTCTTTCACATCCCTTGCCAAGTTCAGCTCCATCTGCACCTTGGCTTTCCTAATCCTATCTCTGCACACACGGACAGCAGCCCTGTATTCCTCCCAGGCTACACAACCCTGCTTCTACTTCCTATACATTTCCCTCTTTTCCCTCAGTTTAAGCTGCAGGTCCTTGCATAGCCACGACGGTCGCCTGCCTCCCCTGCTCGGCTTCTTTTGCTGGGGTATGGAGAGCCGCTGCGCTCTCAAAAGGGTGTCCTTAAAGAGCTGCCAGCACTGTTCTGCACCCATGCCCTTAAAGGACAGCTGAATCCAGAGCAAGAAATGCTTAAGATTTCCCAGACCTTTGAAAGGTGTCAGGTTCTGCAGCTGTACAGTCAGAGATTGCAGGAAGGGCCCATTGACATGAATGTGTCGTTTGTACTTCAGAGAGATACTGTTTCAGGCTGCTTGAAAACTCAGGAAAATCGTCCCCATACAAGAGCCTGATTAGTGAACTTAGAGTTCTCAAACACATTAGAGGCTGCTTTGTGAACATACAGGAAGCATATGATTTAAATATAAGGACATTATACAGTTAAAAATTGTCTGGGAACTGAAAGACTTTTCTCTTTTTCAGATGGTATTGTCAGTATTGGAGATGTGTCTTTTAAACTCAAACCACCGAAGAACCCAGAACTTGTGCCACAGAACTACAGTAAGAATCTGCTTTCTTTTAATGGATTTCAAGGCTTTATTCTACAGGCTTTTACTCTTTCAAGTCACCTCACTGACTTTACTGAGATTGTCTAAGAAATACTGTTTTTAAAAAGCATGCGATTTGGCAGAGGCTGTCTTTGCTGAGTTCTTTACTGTATCTCTGGTTCAGCTGGTTATATAGGAGTCTCTTGAATGTAGCTTGTTCCATTTGTCAGTGGGACAGTAAAATGACAATTTGTGTATATTTAAATATTTTGTTCAAAAGGGGTCTCATCCAGGAATTTTTTCTAAAAATAGTACAGTGATCTCAAATTGTTTAGTCATAAAACTGTGGCAATTTAAAATTAACATTCATTTGCAATATGATTATATGTCCTAGAAATTTTCTGGTATAGCAGATGTATGGTGTTTTTCTTCTGTGATGTTTAGTATTCCCATATTGTTATGTTATTTTTTGTCAGCAAACATACAGATCTTTGCAAACCCTCAAGTTAGTGGGAAGTCAGTTACATAGTGATAAAGAATGCTATCAAATACTTAGAAAAGTCACAACCAACAATCAACAATGCACATACATATACTTACAATTAATTCACATTATGTTTTGATACCTTATTAAAAATGTCACAGATTCACAGCTATCTGTATTTCCTGTTTGTTTGGCTTTTTTGTTGAGAATATATGCTTCTTTAGTTTTTCCTTTTGCAGTGTGGATCAGCAAGTGAATCATGTTTTTATTGTGGCATTTCGTAGGACAATACAAGCCAACTATTTCCTGAGGATCCAAAATGATCAGTTGCTGTGTTTGAAAAATAAATTTTTAAAAAAGCCACCATTTTTTCCACCCAGATACATATTCAGACCAAAAGCAAGCACACGTGGCATTCTGAAAGGATATGTAAGTCTTATACTATGCTTAGACGTGGCCAAGCATTGAGAGCTCCCATTGACTGTTGTCTGTGGGCTTGCGAGGTGCTACAGCTGGAATCTGAGTGTAGTCATTCATTTCAAGTGAATTTGCTTTCCAGCATGTCTAAATTAGTGACATTTTGAAGCACACACCATTAAAACTGCTGGGGCGCTGTTTTGGGTTTTGTTTTGTTTTGTTTTTATTTATTCTTTTGGAAGGATGGCAGTAATAATGTCAACAGTAGACTTGCCACTGCACAGTTGGCAGGATGGCAGATAACTGCTGGGCGAGAGACGTTGAGGGAAAGAGGGACATTACAGATGTACAGGGAGTGCTACTGATACAGTATCAGGAGGGGCAGGAGCTGCTTCATGAAGGTTTGTATCATTGTGTTCTTAGGCAATTGTACTTCATCAGGACAGCCTTTAGGTGGCCCTGCTTATAAGCAGGGGTGTTGTACAAGGTGACATCCAGAGGTCCCTTCCAACACCACCCATTCTGTGGTTCCTGATTTTGTAGTAACTGTGGGATAGTAGACCTGTGTTACTATTGACATGTTTAGGTTACTGTTTCTTAACTCTTCTGACATGCAACATTTATTCTGAAATGTTTATCCTTTGAGAGGTGTAGCAGGCATATAGAGAGGAAGATTTTATTTGCTTTCATTTTTTGACTAGTGTGAAGTCTGCCAGTAGTCCGGTAGGCCAGATCACTGGTCTGCATCTGGATTGTGGGCTGCTTAATTCCCATACCCAGCAGGCATCACACTGTGATGCTTTCCTGCCAGGTGATCTATGGTACCAAAGATATCCTATGCCATGTGTCAGTCCTTGCTGTTACAGGGTAGCCCACAAGGAAAGGGTTTCTGTTTTAGACCGTGATGACACTTCTTATACCCTGTAAGTTCCCTGGGAAAGCGGCCAAACAGTTGAGAAATGCTGCTCTGTATTAATGCTGGTAATCTGGTAGATTTTGCTTTTCCTCATTTATTTTGTATGCCTGTTTTCTCATTTTGATCATGAAGTAAGGACATCAGTTGTCTGTATTAATGACTAATGTGATCTGTTTCACTTATTTACATTTCTTGTCGATTGTTTTGCTTTCTGGCTTTCTGTACTGTACCAAATGTGTTCATTTTAACAATGCCTCCCTGTCTTCCACTCCTCCACACCACACCAGTCTGTATTATATGTTTTGGTCAATCTGCACTTTTCAGCGAGATAAATTGCTGTAACAGCATCTCTTCCAGTTCTTTGGACTGGGAAGGTAAGAGAATTATGAAAACATTTGGTAGAATCACAGAATCAGAGTTTTTTCTAGTTACCAGTTATAAGAAGGAACAAATTGTCGAAAACTAATCTGATAGCAAAAAAGTTGTTAAACATGAAAATGTACAGAATGATAGGATCTTAGCTAAAATCTGATACTGCAACTGAAAGTAATGTTTATTGGCACGTATTAGGTGTATTATTGGTTGTTTCTCTTTTTTTTTTAAATAATCATGTTAAAAGGCACCTATGTCATGCTTGGGATACTGTTGTTCATCAGGATTAATGTACTTAAGTAGGATTACTGCAGGTACAAAATTTTGCTTATAAACCTAAATATTAAATTAGTTAAAATTAACTAAGGTAGAATACCCACGTACATAGTAGCAGAAAATTAATTTCAAATACTTGAGTGCAATTTCTTTGCATATTTAACTTGAGGAAAGTGTTTTGTCCTGTAGTGCTTAAGTTCTGTGTTACTATGGAGAACAAAGCTATATTCCTTTAGTGAAATTAAGTAGATGGTATTGGCTTCATGTCAATTATCTCCTATTCGTGAGACATTCAGACAGTATCTGCATTACTTAACACATTTTTTTCTTGTTTTAATAATACTTTTTGGTTTGCTGTGTGAATGACTGCTGTAGATACAAGATGTTTTGGTGTAAAATATTGAATGTAATTGCATATTTATACTAATCTATAAACTGAGATGTTTTATATTTTGAAATTTTATTATAGTAACTAATATTACATTTAAATGACTAAGTACTTACCTATTTCTTTTAAACTAAGTGTAGAAATAATTTGGTCATCCTCTTAAGAGTGAAATATCCCTGAAAAGGTCTCAGAAATCGTGATGGGGAATTGAAGCAGTTGCAGTTCTTTTACTGGTACTGCATATGATGTTGTTTTCCAGATCATCATGTGTGTAGAACAGAATGTTTCTGCTTTTGTTATTCTGCCAGATAAAAGCCATGTTAAAATGCAATGATGTTGAAAGTGCATATCTATAATTTACAGCAAATGTTAGGAATGTTATAACGTATTCTAAACTGAGCATTATTCTAGGCTTCAAAATAGGGTCAAAAATCTGAAAAAAAATGTAAAACAGTAAGGAATGGAAATGTATTAAGTACCTACAAAACTTTACCTTTGTCATTTTGTCACCAAATTGATACCAAAATATTTCACTTATTCTGTTACCAAATCAAACTGATTTTTACTTTCTTTATTTAACCTTGTTACATTTTGCAGAAATAGATAGGATAGGTTCTTCTGGTTACCTTATGTTTTAATATCTTTGCTTTTCAGGTTTTATACTAAGTACCTAGCAAGTTCTGTATGAAGTATGCCATTTTGTGTGTTCATGTAAAATATTGATTTGTTTTACTGTTGTTGGCAAATAGCTTTTATGGGAAGATGACAATTAAAGGTACATAAAATCTGAATTGTTCTTATGGAAGTAAAAATGAGTCTTACACAAGGCAATTTTCTTAATGTGATATCTGTCATAACTGTGTATGACATTCTAGAAAGAGGGCACTTACTTTTGGACTGCTTGTTCTTTTATCAATAAAAATAAACCCTACATTTTAAAAATCTAACCATGCCTGAAAAACACGATTGTTTCTTTAGTTATACTTTGGAGAAACTTTGTATGCCTTTTCATGATAGTTTATCCCTAAAATTGAATCATGAGAACGCACATAATTTTTTTTTTTCTACACTAAGTTCGTGTAGGCTAAGTGATGGTTACCAAACATTTGAGGGGGGGTGACTCATTAAGAGTNGGAAATTGTTTTAATCTTGAGGAAATTTGGGTTCTTTCTCTGTAGTAGGCTCAGTGGTGTCAGCAGTTCCTGTTGTTTATTCTTCACCTGAAATATCAGTACTGCCTCAACAGTAAGATGCCTCTGTCCTCTCAGAGTGGTATGCACCACATGCTGAAGCAGGGACAGGCATGCGTGTTCAGTTATTGCTTAAATTCCTTTTAGATTTGTGCTGGAACACGTGTTCGTTCTTCTTGCTGTTAACTTGAATCGAAGTATCAAAGTGCAAGACATTAGAGACAGGTTGTATTGCTGGATGATCATAATTTTGTGCTAACAAAGACTTTTGTCATTACATTTCTTCTTTCCTAGCCTAAGGACAGATCTCTGTTGTCAGAGATAGTGATTATTTCAGCAGTTTTAATGTAGGCTTGCAACTCATCAGCTACTTGGCTGTTAACCACCTAGCCCAGAATATGAAATGGTGGGATTTTTTTGTCAGTAGAGCTCTGATCATTTTACACTCTTATCCTCCTTTTATCTACACCAAGAGTGAGGCACAGAGAGACACAGGGACATGGAAACCTTCAGAAAAGTTCTGTATGGAGTTCTGGGAGTTGTCTGTGCTGTTCCTTGTTCCTTAAAGCAGGGACAGCTGAACCCGAACCATTCCTGAGAGATATTTGTCCTCCTTGTTCTTAAAATGTGCTGATGACATGGATTTCGGAACCTCTCTGCACACTTTGCTCCAGTACTTATCGATCTTTTGTGAAAAAATCTTTTTCTGGTGCCTCGTTTAGATCTTTTTGAACATACTTCTAGTTCCCTTGGGCTTGTTCTATCCAGCAAAACCGTGATGTACAGATTACTTTTTTCTTCACTGTGATTCTGCCTTGTGTGTTGGAAAACAGTTAGGATTTTTGGTCACTTCTTTTCCAGACTGAATTGCAATTGCTTTAATTTTTCTATGTCTTCAAGACTTTTCATAATTCTGTTTGCTCTTTTCTAGCCTCTCTGAAGCTTATCTTTGCTGGACTGAGCTGTTGCACTCAAAAGCAGATGCGATATCTTCCTCCAGTTGGAGTCTGAGCTGCAGATAACTGCTGTGGCTATGTATTTCCCCAAGAGTTGTACATCCAGCTAAGAATAACTTAATTTATTCCATGTTTATATGTCACTAAGAGAAACTTAGTCTTCTGAATCCCATTCAGTGTTCTTTCCAGAAGGCTATTTGGTTTTAGATGATTCCTTTATATTCTCTTTTCATTTATACTCACATGGAGAAATATGATTTACCTATGTAAATCTTATACCTTCCTGTGAAGCAATTTACTCAGAGGAATTAATGATAAATGAGTTTAGGGTCTCATCCAAGAAGTAACTTCCCCCTTTTTAAGACCCTGCAAAGACTCGCAACTTGTTTTCTTACCACTGCAAGACCAAAAGTTGTTGGAATGAAGACCATTTCTATGAAAAATTTATGAGGAAAAATAGCATTCCAGTGAAAACTGTCTGTGATATAACCACGTTATGAGACTTTGAAAACTCCTTGAGCTCTGTACATCAGCATAAAATTGGAAGAGCAGCAGTGTTGTACTTGTGAAGTGTTAACTGAAAGCAGCTGAAAGCAGGTCACATAGGAGTGCCTCCCTCTTCACCTCGGACGTGCTGCCTCCTTCATGATGTCCTGGGCAGCTTGCTGTCTTCCTTCATTGTTCCCCAGCTTAAAGTAAGTCTCAGTGAGCTCAGTTTTGAACATTTCAACTTTTTGAAATATATTTATGTTTTTAGACAAAGACCTCCCTCCTTGGCCCCTCCTTCCTTAACCATATTTTACAGCAGACACCCTCTGTGCTGGATGTGCTGCAGATTTCTGTGGAAAGCTAAAGGACCCCCTTGGTAATCAGAAGAGAGGGAGGTCTTTTTCTAGTAATGAACTTTCACCTCCCCTGATAAAAGGAGCTATTTCAGACTCTGGATATGCACTGTAGCAAAGGTTCAGAATATGCAGAGGTCTCTTTATTCTGTTGAAAATTATATACATTGGTGTCTTCTAAGTGCCTGTTGGTTATTATATTGACCAAACTAGAATCATACAAGGACATGAGCTCTAATGTATGTTGTACCACATCTGGAACAGATACTCTTGGGAATCAATTCATTTAACTATCTGCATCTGAACAGTGGGAAGAAGTAGGTGTCTGCTTCATTTATGGGATTTCTTCATGGGGTGGGATGTGAGGGCTTGCCAGCAGATACTGTCTGCAATCTCCAGTGAATCTTACAGCTTCAGTGAGCATAGCGTGTGGCAATAATTCAAGTATGAGTGAACAGGAAAATTTCTGAGGCTAGCATAGCCATTTCAGTCTTGGTTTTATCAAAAGCTGATTTGTGGATCAAACAAGAGCAGCTGCTGCATTTGCTTCAAAATCTTTCTACAACATTTTCTTTTCTTGTTTAGGGATTTCTCCATTCAGCTTCAGCTGCTCACTTTACAAAATGTTTGTGCAGATTCTACTAGGTGTTGTACTACTTATATTACAATGCAATAGAATGCAATTTCTTTTGCTGGCCATCCTTCATAGATAGGAATAGCAAATTGTAGCACCGACTACTCTCCTGCTTGTGCCAGATGGTGTCTTCCACACACACCATCCTGCAGATTAANACTGAATTGCAATTGCTTTAATTTTTCTATGTCTTCAAGACTTTTCATAATTCTGTTTGCTCTTTTCTAGCCTCTCTGAAGCTTATCTTTGCTGGACTGAGCTGTTGCACTCAAAAGCAGATGCGATATCTTCCTCCAGTTGGAGTCTGAGCTGCAGATAACTGCTGTGGCTATGTATTTCCCCAAGAGTTGTACATCCAGCTAAGAATAACTTAATTTATTCCATGTTTATATGTCACTAAGAGAAACTTAGTCTTCTGAATCCCATTCAGTGTTCTTTCCAGAAGGCTATTTGGTTTTAGATGATTCCTTTATATTCTCTTTTCATTTATACTCACATGGAGAAATATGATTTACCTATGTAAATCTTATACCTTCCTGTGAAGCAATTTACTCAGAGGAATTAATGATAAATGAGTTTAGGGTCTCATCCAAGAAGTAACTTCCCCCTTTTTAAGACCCTGCAAAGACTCGCAACTTGTTTTCTTACCACTGCAAGACCAAAAGTTGTTGGAATGAAGACCATTTCTATGAAAAATTTATGAGGAAAAATAGCATTCCAGTGAAAACTGTCTGTGATATAACCACGTTATGAGACTTTGAAAACTCCTTGAGCTCTGTACATCAGCATAAAATTGGAAGAGCAGCAGTGTTGTACTTGTGAAGTGTTAACTGAAAGCAGCTGAAAGCAGGTCACATAGGAGTGCCTCCCTCTTCACCTCGGACGTGCTGCCTCCTTCATGATGTCCTGGGCAGCTTGCTGTCTTCCTTCATTGTTCCCCAGCTTAAAGTAAGTCTCAGTGAGCTCAGTTTTGAACATTTCAACTTTTTGAAATATATTTATGTTTTTAGACAAAGACCTCCCTCCTTGGCCCCTCCTTCCTTAACCATATTTTACAGCAGACACCCTCTGTG
>VZTO01015252.1:0-41994 GCA_013400615.1 Syrrhaptes paradoxus
TTGTTAAGGTACAGTTCCCATTACAGTCAGCTGGAGTTTTGGTTGAGTGAGTGGAGTAAAATACAGTAAGGACTCTAGGACTTCACGCTGTGTTTCCCTAATGATTTTTTTTGTAGTGGAGAAGAAAGAACTTCCTTGTTTTGCTTTGCTTTGCTTTGGTTTTGTTTTGGTTTTTGTTTTTTTTTTCTCCCCTGCATAAGTTCTGCAAAGGCAAAATCTGTTGCTTATTAAAGATTATGGAGAAAATCAATGAGCATTTTTTGGATGGAGGAGATGCCTTCTAAAGGGGCAGTGTTTTCTTTGCATTCTATAGTGGTAAACTTCATAGTCTGTTAAGATATACTTCAGAGATGTTCTTTTTCTTTCCTGTTTCAGTCTTGATTTCATCTATGATCTATTTGAACATGTTTCAAGTCGCAACAATCAAGACACCCTTAAATGTGGAAGCAAGCACCGAAAACCCACTGTCAGTCTCCAGTTCAAGGTTAGTTAATGTGTCCTCTCTGCTCTGTAGCTAATCAGTGATAAATAAACTCTTCAGTAAAGAACAGCTGCAGAACAGGCAAAACAGGCAAAACTTTAGCATGAAAACATTGCTCTCTTCTGTGAAGCTGCACTTACTAATCAACTGGTTGGCCATGCTAGGTAGCTTCAAGCATTACACCATCTACACAAAACTCCTGTTGCTCTCCACTTGCTTATTTGTCCTTATTTTAAAGTTGGTCCCTCTTGTCCTGGTTTTTTTTTCTAATCTAAAACTAACCACAAAATCACACAAAGCCTTACGGCAGTGTCTGTATGCTAAGAAAAATAAGTACTGAATAAATATCTCATTAAGGTGTTGCCTGGTTTTTGGAAAGCATTTTTATTAAACACCTTTTTATGAGGCTTTATAGCCCTCCCATCAAAAATGGCACCAAATTGAAATCTAGCATTAAGTCTATCTGAAAATTATTTAAAAGAGAAAGATTGGCACAAAACTTTTTCTAAATTGCATGTGTACAAGTCTGGATTAGTTGTCTTTCATTTTGTTAGAATTAATATACATTTGCAGTGTTCATTCACGTTTTTTTTTTTTTAAAGGGAGCAGACTCAAACCCCTTGAGGGCAGATTTTATCCTGATAGACTTAAGTGTTGGACAGAACAGCAAGGAGTGTATTCCTGGCACACACACAGTGTCCTTTGTTAAAAAACACTAATGTTGCATTCTCTGGACAGCTTGCTTTGTGCTACCATAGCTCGTCTCAGACAGCAGCGCTTCTTGTGGTGAGGTGATCTTTTGCTAGCTGTCTGGGATAGCAAAAGGTACTGTTTCCACTTAGTCGTTTGTACCTGTGCAAAGTAGACCTTAAAAATGTTAGTGTATAAAAATTGACCGTGTTTTTCTGCCAACTTTGCAAGGTAGAACATAATGTAGAGTTCCTTCTCCTCTCCATCAAGACCTCTGGACAACATAAAGAATGATCAAACATGACATCAAAACATTGTTGCCTCTTACCTAAAGCTGCAGTAACTGGCTATTAACCAGCTGGGCTGCTTTATGAGAGGTTGACCTTCACGTTGTGCCATCCCCAAAGAACTGGGTTCAGTGTTTTTTCCATCTTTTAAAACACTCCAGGGATTAGTCCCATCTCATTTCAACTGCAGATAAGAACTTTGCCTTCACAACTTTATTCTCATTATAGGTTGGTTAACTCTTCTCATTTGACAGCCTGCCTAATTCAGGCCTGGGGCTGCATGCAGAATAGCTGAGGTTAGATACCATCTGTTTCAGCCTATTGCTTAAAGCAGGGCACGCTTCAGATTAGTTCGTCACCTGACAGTACCCCAGATGAATGTGAAAATAGGTTAAATAATTTTTGGTTAGATTGACCAACTTTTCCAATCCCTGTAAGTAGTAGCCTGCACTGAGGGGAATTGCCTTAGTTGTCCATAGATGTTGTAATGTTCACACAGGTTTAATAAAGATGAAGCCTTTACTTTTGAAGCTGTAAATATTTATCTTTAGACAAAAATATTTGTCTTTGTATCTTCTGGCTGTTTTAACGTTTGCTGCCTCCACTACTTGTCTGTAAGCTGGCAAAGGCAAACAGACCAAGAACTATGATTTATGCTCCCAGTCACTTCACCATTTTGCTGCCTTTGCTCTGTACCAGCTCCTGTGCACAGCCACAGCTCTGCCTTGCCTTTATCACTCCGTGTTTAATCATCACAAAAGCCCTTGGTTTGCAGATTAAAGCAAGAATTTGCTGTAACAGACTGCTATTGGCAGTTTTGCTCCAAAACATATGGTGAGACACACACTGTTGCTCCTTTAAAAAGTGAATTTTCTGTCTCCTTGGCAGCCTGCTCCGTATTCTCTCTGCTGCCTGGCACGTAGTGCCGCCTTTGAGGGGTGAAACATTATCATAGCTAACTTTCCATGCTCTTCAGAGCCTGGGCTCCCCTCCTATACAGTCCTGTGAAAAGTGAATGCAAGAATTCAGTTCAAAGTGGTTTATCATACTTAATGATACAGAATGAGGCAAGTTGGAATTAGATATGGAGTGATGGCTCAGGCAGGAAACGGGCGGATGTGTAATTAAAGTAATAATCATAAAAGAACTGAGGGATTTTTGCGATTTTTATCTCCAGGCTGAGGTTCAGACAACACATAGTCTAACGTATATTGGGTCATTCAGAGTTCTAAGACTAGGAAAAAAACTGTTGTCTTCTATGTGATTTTTTAGCTGAACCTTAACATCTCTCTTTTTACTGTTAAATGCAATTTAGCTATCACATGAAATAACTGTGAAACTGGCTGCTTATTGCTGTCAGCATTGTCTTTCAGCAAGATGCATTTTCTTTGCCGCTATCCTTTATACAATTTTTGTTAATTTCAAGAGGAGATTTTAAAATCTAGTATTGATAAAACAATGTCTACTGTATTCTAAAGTAACTCTTTTCTCAGAAATTTTTAGGATTTTTTCTACCCTCTTGTTGACTCTTATTATCAAAGTGTCCTTTTAGCAAGAAAGGTTGAGACCATGCAAGAGAGAGGAACTCCTTGTACATAGAATGCTGCTGATGGCAGGGAAAAGGGAAAATGAGTGGGTATGGCGTGGTTGAAATGTAAAGAGGAAATCTGGTTTTGTGGTACTTCAGTTTTACCTTAGACCCCTTATTCTTCCTTTTAACTCGGGTTTAGCAGTTTGGGAATGTGGATCCTGAGTTTTAAGCAGTCATTCAGAAGATCCCTGAAACAGCAACTTTCCAATTTGGTGTTTCCTTATGAACAGTTTTCTTCATATCAATCTGTGCATCTTGCTCACTGTAAAACAGCGATGATGGTTTTGATCAGAAGGGCCATCGGAAGATATGGGTATGCACGTATTGATTCTGTATATTCACAAGCAAGACCTTACATGGTACAGTAATTTCTGGTGTATACCACTAGGTGTTGCAGTTAGATATTGTCTGCAATGCTGAGCTGCAAGAGCTTTTGCTGGGTTATGTTGCTTGAACAAAAACTCAGCTTGTGAAGTGCTGTCTTCTTTCTACCTGTGTTTCAGGAATCGCTTCATTCTTTAATGGCAACGCTGAGTTCTTCAAATCCTTTCTTTGTTCGGTGCATCAAACCCAACGTGCAGAAGGTAAGATTCAGAATGGCACCCGTCTTTTCTGTACATCTTTGGCTCAATCTTTCACTGCCTGTCTGATTATTTACGGCTGTGTGAAGCAGAGGGTAGCATTCTTCAGTGACTTTGTAAAAGGCTCTGCAAGGAGAAGGGACTGGGAAAGGCTTTTGATTTTTTTGCATATGGGCCGTGCCTTTGGGCACCTTTTTAATAGTTGTTGCTCATAACTCTGATAAATGACTGGCTCTAAGAATGGTTATAAAAGGAAAGTTGAAGGCTGCACTGCACAATTCACAAGTCTGTGAGAGCCTTTTTAGGAAGAAAATGTCAAAACTGCAAAGTTTATTTTAACTTCCTAGAGGCAGTGAATGGTGGTGCATATAGAAAAATGGTGTGAATGACCAACTCTGTCATCAGACTCTTAGTCTTTTAATTTATGTACAGTCCTGGGTGTCTTCATGCTGGCTGTTTTGTTCTGTTACAGAATTATGTTTTTAAAACAGACTTGGAAACTAAGGCTTGCTGTATCAATTTGTCTTTTGAGTCACAGATAATGAAATGCAATGTCAAGACTTATTTAGATATGTTGGAGAGCTCTCTAGAAATGAAGCAATAATGGTATAGTAATCGCTGCAGTTAATATTGTTAGCATGGTCCTGATATTCTGAGGTTTTGCACATCTGTTTTTAGCTTTATAGACTGTTACTCAGGTGTGATCTGCTTATGTCAAAAATGCAACAGGCAGAGGTGCTAATGAATCTGGTTTATGGTTTTCACATGGCAACTTAGAAATAGGTGACTTTGCTATAAATCCAGTTTTACATGTTACGTTTTTCGGGGATGTCTGGTTGATGAGGACACTAACACATCAAACCTGGCAGATTTCATTGCGGATTTTTCTGTTACCTGGATGGTACATCCTTGACTTTACATGTTTTCAGTTGCTAACTGTTTACTCTGCTTTTGCACTGCTACTCGTGGTGTCTCAAATAACGCACATATATTTTACTATCATTAAAACAAAGTTCTCACAAAATAAGCAGCTGTGCAAGCAGAAGGAGCTTGAGACAGCCTCAGTCTCAGGAAACCACATCTAATTGCAGAAGTACATGCAGGAACAGACTGGGAAATTCCTGTAGAAAATCCCTTTCAATGTACATATAAAATGTAACTGAAATCTTACACAAAAATATTTGCCCTTGTTTTCCGTTTGCTCTAATTTGATTACAAATTTAACTTGATTCAATGGCTTTACCAACTAAGAAATCCTGTTTGAAGAACAGAGAAGAGAAGAGGGTCACACAGTTTACCTGTTGTAGCATTTCAGTAGAAGACTTGATAGAAAATGGCAAGGAAAGCCATATATCATACTTGTCAGTGGCCTTCTTCACTCAGGGAAATGTTCTCAAAATGCATTGTGGGATTCACTGTTTTAAGTTTTGTCCACTGTGCACTGCTCACTGTTTGCCCCATGTCTCATAGGCACAGTGATTTTTAAATCCAGTCTTGCCATGTTGGTGTTGCTCCTTTTGCAATGGTGCAGCTACAGAACCAGGCACTCTAACAGCATTTGGCTCCTCTGCAGGTCAGCTGGATTCTGTGGATGGACACCATGTTAAACATGTTAGAGTTTATCCTGTCATACAACTTGTTGCTCCTTTTCAGTTAGACAAAGGAAAATAAGGTGGATCAGTTGGCATAGCTCTGAAGCAGCATGGCTAAGAGACACGTTAGCTGTGCACGGAATACCAGGGATTAGAAACATAACTGCTTGAAACATTCAGATAAGCTGCTGAAACAGAGAACTGGGATTGAAAGAAAGTCAAAATCTTCACTGAGCATTTTCCTCTGTGTTTTCCATCCATAGTTTTTACTCTGCAGTGGTGATGATATTGAATGAGAAAATGTCACTTTAAAAAGTGCTTAAACAGTGTTTGCCAAATAACAATTGATGTGAAAGAAAGGGGTGTTATAATCGTTTTTTGAAATACACAGCATGAAAGGACAGCTGGACCAGAGAGACTGGGCAAGGAGAGGGCAGAAGTTGTATAAGCAGGAGTAAAGCCTCTCAAGCTACTCGTTGCTCTCTTGGTTGGGTACAAATAGGTGACACACCTGTCCACGACCATTCTCTGTAACTGGGAGGAAGGAGGTGGTGATGCCCAAGAGCTGTTTTACTCTGGAAGTATGTTTGAATTCTGTAGGTGAATGAGGTTGAGCAGACAGAAGACAAATCCAAGCTGTTGAAAAGCAGAATGTGCAGCAGACAGTACCTCCTCTGCTCTTCTAGACATGGAAATGTATTCATGTTGGATAAGAGATGTGATAGTTTACAGTAATTATTTGATTTTTTAATTGATGAAATGTTTATTTTTTAAATACCTTACAGTGGCAAGCAAAAACAACTCAGCATATGCAGTAAACCACTGAAAATTTACATATCAAAGCAGGATCTACACTCATTAAAGCAATTTCCTAACGGGAGTGCACAGAGTACATGACCTTTTGTCACAAGACATTTCAGCGAGGAGGTCTCAAACAGAGGAACAGAGAACCCATTAATCTCTGGGAGACCCTTGAACAATCAGTGTATCTGTTTTCACAGTTTCCAGTCTGTTCTGAACTAGCCATAATGTGGAAACTTTTCCACTTGGTATGCTTAATGAGTAGGTTTGCTAATGAAGGGTCTTTCTCCTCAACTCTTGCTATCCTCAATGCAGCTTGCTGAACTACATATCATTTCATCCTTTTGAACTTTGACACATCTTTCTCTGTTGTTTGGTCTCATGTTTCTTTTCCTGCCTCCTGTCCTATTCGATAATGATTCCTCTGTGCAACCTTGCCTTTTCTGGTCTCCATCTATCCTTTTTTGTGCACCTTATATTAAAAAAAAACAACAACCACCATGCAACATCACCAACACCACCACACACACAAAAAAACCCAAAACAACAACAACAAAAAACGAAAACAAAAAAGACTGTCCTTTTAAAACAAGCTAACAACCATTGCTATGGCCATCAGCTGGATGTTTCTTCCAGCTTGCTGCTATTAATAAAGTTGTTAAGCCTTGGTGCTGCTCAGGAGACAGTTGCAGATAAATTTAATATCTGAAATTCCTATGCAAGCTGTTTCAGAGGGAGAAATTTTCTTGTTGGCTAGAATGAGACAGCCTCAGGCAGATTGGCTCAAGTGCTTTCTCAAGTTCCCTTCTCCATTTAGGATTTTTCTTCAGAAAATATATTGGCATAATCATTGCAGGTGGCCCCCACCTCCTGCATCCACATGGCCTCATCTGTGCTGCTCTCTTAAAATTTTTATTATTGCAGCTTGCTTCTGTAATTCCCTGTTTTTGAGATTTCAGCAGGTTCAGACGCAGCTGTTCTCTCACACATGTATATAGGCACATCCACTTCTCTTTGATTACAGATCTAAGTCTGGTTCGGTCCTCATGCGCAAAGTCCTGGCTTCATTAGAGTGGGCATGAAGTATTCGATGTAGACAAGAATTTCAGTTTGGTGGTTTTGGTTGGGTTTTTTTTGTTAGGAAGCCTGTGTTGGTGTGTACCACCTTGAACAGGATTGCAGGGTCTCTACTCACCTCCCTCTCTGCTCATTTATTGTCTGTCTCATTCCTCTGTTTCAGTGATGGTCTTGCCACTGGCAAGCCACCTGCTCTGAAGCTTCTGAGCTCTGAAAGTGCAATTCTGTTTTTCTGGATTTTTTTATATTAATTTTTTTAATCTTAAAATTGAATTAGGTACAGTAAAGCAAGGAGACAAAATTAAACATGTATTGTAAACCTACTGCAGGGTAGGGGTTACAGGAAGCAAAAGTGAAACTAGTAATACTTTGCCATTCAAAGGAGGACTGGTAGAAAAAGGCCTGTAATAAATTCTGTGAGGCTTGCTGCTGCTTAGGATTCCTATCATGCTGCATATTCATTCTGGGAAAATTACTGTCAAGGCAATAAGATTATTAACAATGCTTCTGGAGACAGAGCCAGTTAAAGGGATCAAGGAATGGCTATTGGCGCTTGCAGTGTACTTTGAGGCACAGGTCATGAATAGCCATGAGGATACCCTGGAATAGCAAGCAGTATGTCCCTTAGTACAAAATAAGAAGCAGACCTATTTCTCTGGGTGTCTGAATTAAACTTGTTCTCTTACAATAGCTCTGAATCATTACCAAGGTTAAGTACAGCGTGATACCAACCTGAACACCAGCCAGAAGTACCACGCAGGAACGTGGTGCAAAGCAACAATGAGAGGACAGCTGGGCCCCATCCGAGAGGATGATTGTGTGCAGGGTATGGAGCAGACACAAGTTCAGTGAATGCAGCATGTGAACTGGTTGTCAAGCTGGAATTGCAATATTATTTTGATATTGAGCTTTGACTGTATGAATTACTGAGTTTACCATGTAGAGAGATTTTTTTGCAGAAATACGGATGACAGTGCAAGTCTTAACACCGCTGCATTGAGAACAGTACTGACATAAAACCTTGAAAAATGCAGGGAGGGAGACTCTGAGCTTCAAGGATATTCTGCTATACCTTCAGCACAGGATTGCTAAGCATCTGGATAAAACTTGACTTTTAAAAGTCTTTATTTTAAAAAATTATCCTTAATAAAGTGGTCCAGCTTCAAGTTTCTATGTGCATCCTAATGTAGTTGTATCCACAACTTTTACTTTATATTTTGCTTTATACACCAACGTCAGTCACTCAGCAGACTCAGGAGTTAAAAGCTAAAAAGAGGAAGGCCCTAAATGGGGGCATCTTTATGGTTTCCTCATTTAGTTCCAGAGACCTGGGGTAGCCCTTCTGTAGCGAAGCTACAATATTCTCTGGTGCTGGGACGTAGCAGATCACAGGGTAAACTTGACTGGCTATTTGTAAGAAAAAGCTCGGTTATCACGTTAATACCTACTGTCATACTTCAGAAGTAAAGGGAATAGATTATATGGCCCAGGTACACCTGCTGGGCATATGTGGTACCATCTGTAGAAAGTTAAGGTCTACTAGTATTAATTTATAGCTGTATAAGCAGCTCATGTATTAGAG
Source organism: Syrrhaptes paradoxus (assembly GCA_013400615.1). Classification (NCBI taxonomy): domain Eukaryota; kingdom Metazoa; phylum Chordata; class Aves; order Pterocliformes; family Pteroclidae; genus Syrrhaptes; species Syrrhaptes paradoxus. The sequence continues at coordinate 8,683 of VZTO01015252.1, forward strand.
ATCCTTACTGCCTGTTCTAAAAAAGCCTCTCTTTAATCTCACTTGTCCTCAATAAATACTTGTTTTAGGAAGGCTTGCTGGCTGCCAATGACTTCTGTCATTGCTTCTGGAGGAAGCAGAGCCACAGTCTCTGAGCACAGCACAGAGTGCGCTTGGGGCAGCCTGGGTCAGGCCCAGGGAGCTGCTCTTCAGGCTCATTCCTTTGGGAGGAGAGCAACCATTTCCCAAAAACATAGCATGCTGGCCTGATCTTGCAGTCTAACAAGCGCACAGGGCCAAATACAAACTATTTATCCTTGGCCCTTTAACTAGCTCATAAGGCTTTATTGTTCGTAAGCAGGAGGGCGCAGGCATAAGGTGTGGCATCGTGCCCAGCCAATGCTGCTTAATTCAGCTACCTGGAGCTTGTCGCCTTGGGTTTTGCAGAATTACATAGCATCGAATCAGGACTTGTGGAGTTATGTCCCAGCTGCATCATTTTCTGGCACATCACTTGAGTAATTAGGTCAGGCACCAGAAGACTCCTAAGGTAAAAGTGATAAGGGAGAGTGGGTGTGAGGAGAGCAATCGCTCCTGCTCACCAAGTGCTGGCAGTGATGTTATTGTGTGCATCTGAATCCCTGGCTGAAAGAACAAGGCGATTCCTGCAAGGAGTTTCGTGCTGCACAGGCTTCTGTGTCGCCCCCGAAAGATCGCTCCCATCGCTCCTGCAGTGCAGTTGTCAGTTATGCTGCCCGAGAGACACGGGGTTGTCCCTTTGTCCCATCTCAGAGCGTCACTGCTTGCTGGGCTGAAGTAGGTCATTCCTCTCTCCAGGCGATCATCCAGACAGGCATGTCCTTCTTCTTCAAGGTTTGTTGTTTACTAAGCAGGGCTGACTAGGCATCCCTTTGCTAAGTGTATTAGGGTTTGTCTTTCAGTGACCGTGGTCTAAGGAGTTTAAAATTGAGGCATTTAAGGATGGGAAAAGAGAGCTGAGATGGGGTGCTGCCATGGAGGGAGCAGACGCTGTACTGTAAATGTTGCATCAAACTCCAGGCAGTGCAGGCAAACAGATTTTTGCATGTTTTGCAGCACGTACCTGCAAAGTTGCCAAGTTTCCCGGAAAGACCATTTGGTAGGAGGCTGTCCACAAGTGGTAGGTGCCAGTTTTGGACCTCAACTAGTAACTGTGGCGGTGTGCTCTTGGGAGCAGGGTGGGGGGATGCATGGGGAGCAAAAGTTGCTTCAGGAGGGTTTTGGGAGAAGCAAAGTCTGAACAGCAAAGTACGAGCACAATCGTGGGGAAAAATAAAACGCCTAGTGGGTGGGGTATTTAAAGTGCAACACTTGCTGTGTAATTCTGTGTAATATTTAGAAGTGAGAAGAATTTTGACTGCTGCAGGAGTTGATCTGTCAGCAGCAGAGGGTCTTACCGTCTCCAGCTGACTTCAGGCATTGCAGTAATTCTGCATCTTGTGCCACCTGATGGATTTTTTGTGTTCTATGAATTCCTCCATATGTGATTGTGTGACATGGATGGGTATTTGTGGAACTGCAACTACTGATCCCAAGTCTGAAGTATTTGATTTTTTATAAATATAGAGCACAGAACTTGGCTTTTATTCCTTCTTGTGTGCTCTACCAAGTGTTAGAATTGCAAGTATTGTCATGCAAATGTATGCACAGATAACGTGTGTACTTCATCAAGCTTTGTAAGTTTTCTTTTTTAACTACAACAAAAAAAAAAAATCCCCCCACGTCTCTAGATGGCAATTGACATTCAAATCTTGTTTGCTGTGTTCTCATGGTAACTGCTGCAGGGGAATATGCCGAGTCCATGATAAGTAGCCATCCTTAGAGCTCCAAAAGCATCACTGGGGTACGGAGTATTGTTCTCTAGCAAAAAACTTTAATGTTCCTAACTTCCTTGCTAAACTGTGTCTTAGGGCATTTTGTGCATTTTATCTCTTAAGGTTTAGGAATTTGTTGGCTGTGAAATATATTTACATTCTTGATGCCTATAAGGTGAAATTAGCCCTCGTGTCCTGTTAGTCAGGAATATCTACAGGGATTGCTGTAGAGCCAGCCCTCGCTAGGCTTGACTTCCTTTGAGTAGCAGCAGGAATGAATTAAGCAAGTACAGCCAAAGATATCACATGAAAGACTTGAAATACCAGTGAGCTGAAGAAAGCCCTGTTCTCTGTGTGACTGTGAATGTGTGCATAGCTGCAACAGCTAAAGATTCGGTTTTTCACAATGGGCGAACGCTGAAGGGTGAAAAAGCCTTAAAAGGTAAGGGGCTTAATTCATGCAGTTTTTTTTAATAATTTTAATCTTGCATACGTGGAGGTGCAGTGGACTTGTAGAAAGAGAAAAGAAAGTGTTTGGAGTTTGGCTGAGCAAGCTGCACTGAAAATGTTTCTGAGCTTGTATTTTCTTTGAGTGTAAATGCATGCAGAATCAGGTTTATGAAAAAATGACTAAATTTACTGGTTTAATCATATTTTTGAAAGCCAAGAGAGCTTTGCTGCCAAGGGGTCTGCCTTAATAAATTACACTCTATTTGAAAGTTAAAGGGGTGATTGTTCGCAGACCAAGTAAAAAGTCAGCAGAAGTAGAGCTGTGTCAGCAGAGGGGGGAAGACCTGTGTTGTAGTGGTGGGCTGCTTTCTGGAGAAAGATTTTTTTTTTTTTTAATTTTTTTTTTCTGGTATTCAGGAATCTGTGGCATAGATTCGGGAAAAAAACCTATGTAAAATTTGGGACTGTAGTATTCCTGTAATTTATTAGGGCATAAGGCATGGCCGTAGTTCTGCTTTGATTACATGATAAGAAAGCGACACTGGGGACAAGTGTGTTCAGGGGTGGGGAGAGTCCAACAAGACATCTGCACTACCCAGAAGCCTAAATTAATTTTGTAGTTTTACTGGAGAAACTTGACGGGGCACATTTGAGACAGTAAATTTTTTTGCCGTAGAAATACAGGAAACTGAATATGCCTGGAAAAAAAAACAAAAAACAATTGCAGTAGTAATGGAAAGGATACCGTAACAGCAGTATATTTTGACTTTGTTTGCTGTGTCAACTCCCCCTTCCACCCCCGATAAAATAAACCCCTCAACCCAGCAGGTAAAATAGCTCTGTTTGTTCTTCACCCCTGATTGCTTCTGCTTCTGGAATCTGCATTTTGCTCCTTGCTTTCCCACTTAAAGAGCTTGCCTCTGCAAACATTAGAATTCAGCCACAGGGTAGAAAATTAGGATAAAATTGCTTGAGAGAACCTGTTACGGAGGGAGTGGGTTTGATCCTGCATCATTGAAGTCTATGTGAGTTTTATTCTGGTCTCAAGAAGAACAAACCTAGATTTGCCTTGCAAATCTAGATGGAGGAGAGATGATCTGATAAAGTGCCTATGGGACTGGGAAAGGGGTTCCCATAAGTTGTAGTTCTTCTTCTCTCACCAATGCTGAGATGTGTCCTTTTAAACCCTAAGTGGTAACAGTGGTGGTAAGTCAAAATGTAGGTATTCTTGTTGTGTGGAACATTGGTGATATGTATTCAGTATTCATTTTGCTAAAACTGCTTAGTTCCAAATAGATGAGATTTATTTTGTTTCTCATTTGTTGGATTAATCAAAAAAAATGTACTTACAACCTGTAACATAAGTGGAAGCATAACAGCAATGATTTTTTTCCAATACAGCTAGATTACTGATATCTAAAAGTTATAGGACTGTCCCAACTATTTACAGATCTTTGTCAGAGCTACCCTCACAACACAAAATCCATGTCCAGAGCAGAAGGCAATGTTGTTTAAGAATAGATTTGGGTCAGCTGCTGAACTTTTTTCTCTTCAACTGTATCTGTCTATACGTGTATATATACATGGCTTTTCTTAATTTAGTCACAGGATGCAGCAAAGAATCAAAGACTTCATGGGGGGAAACCCTTACTGCCATGAATCTGTAAGGACTGATCACAGTGCAGATCATCTGCAGTCACCTCGTAAAATGAAACTTGAAACATGAAACGCTTACTGAAAGTGCATCAAAGCATCTTGCCGTTGTTGTCCAACTTGCACTCAGAATGTACTGTTTCTGGTGGGTTTAGCCAGTTTATAAGCCTAAGAAGCAAGGCAGGTCCATTCCTAACACTGTCATTAGAATTACAGAAGTGAGGTTGTGGTTTCAGTTGTATGAGGTGCAATTTGGTGGCCGTAAAGTCCATATTTCAGGCCATCAGCTGAGTTGTAGCTGTGTGACAGCAGTCAGTCTAAACTCCAAGAAGTTTTTGGCTGACACATGATGAGGTTTGAGGTTGCTGTTGTTGGTTTGTCTCCTTCACCATTCCTGATGTGCGTTCCCTGTTCAGGGAACAAGGAGCTGGGAGGCTGGTGCTGCTCACGGGAGCTTTGCTGGGGAGGTGGTAGCACCACAAGTCCTCAGGCTCTGTGGGCAGTATTAGTTGTGTTGTTCAGTGCCAAGCAGAAGGTAAGCTCTGTTCAGGTCTGTGAAGTTGCTGACGAGCCTAGAAGCCCATTGCACCATGTAAATAATTCAGGACACTGGGAAGTTTTTCATTTTGGCTGCCACCGTGGATTGTCACACACAGCTGTGAGCATTGCGCAAAGTTTACGATAGAAAAGGCAAGTTTGTCACCAAACTCGTAGTGCTGTGTTACATTTCCACTGTTTGCATTATGAGATCTATCATGGCATTTTTGGAACTTAATCTCTGTAGATCTAGAAATCTTAAAACATTAAGTATGTGATAAGTAGGGACAAAAAGAAAATGTCCAGCCTCAGAGCGGCAGTCTCATTAATTAAGTAGTCTTTCAAAGGACAAAATTATGACTTCTGTTAAAAGTAGTTTAGGGCTTAAATTAACTTCACAGAAGCTTTTAATATAAGCAAACAATTCGCACAGCAAACAAAGTGCTGTTTAGGAAAGCTGATTCTATCGTTGTGTCTCTTTCTGACTCAAACATTAAGGGTTAAGCAAACAGGAATTTCTCAAGGGAGAAATGGCTGTTCAGCCATCTAAATTTGCCATTTCCCTGTGACCACTGGTGTGCACAACCTAGCACATCTCAAATCAGCCAGATTCTTAAAGGACATGTACATCTCATTGGCCTCAGTGAGCTCTAAGCACACATCTAAATGCTTTGCTTAAGTTACTACTGTTTTTAGGCTACTTTGGGTGTGCTGGCCAGCACATAACAGAATACCTGGAGCCATCATCCCTTTGGTCACACAGCTTTGAAGAGGAGTGAGGCATATGTGCAGTTGTGTATCCAGCCTAAGGTTGCAGAGGAGGAGGAGGAGGGAAGACCTGTTACATCCATTGCTCCAATGGCACAGATTCCATGCTGGAAATATCCCAGGAGGACATACTGCTGGTATGTCAGCAGTGAAAATGCATCTAACCAGTCGTGGGTTCTCAACCATGATCATAGTGTTTTCACTGTGATCAGCAAATCTGGAAGAGAGATAAAGAAAATACACTTCTGGGGCAGGAAGAGCCATATTCTTATGTAAATGTGATGCGGCAGATTGTAAACCCAAAATACAGGCAGAACTTTTCTTCACAGGTTTATTTTTTAAATGGACAGAGTCAACTAAGCATGTGCTTCATGTAACTAAGAAAAGATGGAACTCGCCTTAGTGAAACAAAGGGCCATTCACCAGCATCCCTGTCTGTAAATTCTGCATGCTGTGTGGAAATTAACAGTGGCATCCCATTTAAATCACTCAGAAGGTGGTTGAATGTTAAATTAGTTAAGTCCTGATGTAATTTTACTTTCTATTCTAATTTGCGCTTGTGCTCTCTCTCTCTCTGTTTATATGTGTGTGTAGTTAGATCAGTTAATAGTTTGATAACCACACTGATGTTGAGAGGTTTTTTGCCATCAGTTTTGGGTAACTCTGCACCATGCTAATAAATGAAAGTTAATTTACTCCATAGTTAACTCTTATTTCACAGATGTATAGAAATCGGAACAAACAAGTAGTTTGTGCAATTTTTTTGTGAGGGGAAAAATATACGGTGACTTTCATTGCAAGTGTTAATGATTGCCAGTATGTAATCTAGAACGATAAGATGGCAATGGATTTTTGCTCTACCAAATGCAATTACTAGCAATGCTTACAGGAAGCACAGGAGCTACCTGCTGTTCCAGACAAAATGATGTTGACCCACTTGGGCCTTCAACGTGGCCTCTGTGGCAGCACAGACAGCTGTGATCTGCAGAGATCCTCCGTCTCCTGTCTATGTAACATATGAAGAAATCAGTAAAGGGGCTTTTTGTTTAGTTTAGGCTGGAAATTTCAAAATGATCAGAAGTATCTACTTTGATTTTGATGTGGTTCTCAGAAAGGTCAAAGAACTCAAGTAGGAGACTTTCCAACTCTGAACAGGGGGATGGGACGGGATGGGACAGGACTGTTGTTTTATAGCAAAGCACTCCAAGGAGACTACCTTCATTTTCTGTCCCTTCCCTGCAAACACNGTCCAGGAGAAAATCATTGTCGCTTTTTTCTGTGAGATGAAGGTACACAAGAGGGAACAACTACCTTCACTTTCTGTCCCTTCCCTGCAAACACACACACACATTTCACTAGTCTTGATATCTTGTTGTCTAGTTGGTTGCAGATCTGCAAGGCAAGTCCTGAATTTGTAATATAAAAATGTGTAGGGATACAAGAAGCAGCAGCTCAAAGGACCAAATTCTAAGAAAAAATGCCAACATTAAACTGGCGCTATCTGAGACGTACTGAGATATAAGATGTAGGAGTAATTAACATACTGATGACATGGGATTCAGATGGGTTATTTATCTGGGCCGTCATGCAACTCTTGCTGTCAGCCAGATCGATGTCTGTGCCAATCACAGGGATCCCCATCACTTTCTGTAAACTTGAGTTTCCCTCTTGAGACTTAAAAATAATCTTAACTGCAGTTACAGGTTTCCTCATACCTTTAGAACTTAAAGCAGGTTTTCAGACCACCCATTGCGAGTCTGCTGCAGCACAGCTCTTGGTCAGCCCCCCGATGTCCCAGGCTCCCCGAGGTTGAAGTGAGCCCTTGGTAATGGTGAAAAACAGCAAGGAACACGCAATGAGGCATTTTTTGGTGCAGAGAGGCATGTGCACGGCTGCTTTGGCGGGGGCCAGTGTGGGGTCCCAGGGAGCTGGGTGGCAGGGTTGCTCCGGGAGGGCTGGGTCGTGGCACCTCCCTTGCAGGCAGCAGCCCGGAGGCAGGACCCTGCCGTGAATGGAGCCTTGTGCCTGCTGGGGTGGGAATAATCTGCCCTTTCAGTGCTGCCCGACCTCCAGTGTCCTAGCAACCCAAAGCTGTTCAGCTGAATATTTTGTGGCGTTCCTCACTTACACATATCAGATATTGGCTGTGATTTGAGCCTGGCTGATTTCCCGTTACAGCTTTCAAACAAAGGGCTTGATACAGGAAGGAAAGGAGAAAGGGCTCCTTAGGAGATAATTTTATAAAACCATATGTTTTTTTCAGCATAGGAATTGCACTGGAACATTTCCTCGCTTGAGAAAGCACTGAGCAGCAAGTCTGCACATTACATCAGCCTCGTGCTTTGTAGGCGTCTTTTATGGGCCACTGAGGGAATGAACCATGTGCAGGGGCGAAATGCGTTGGAGGAGAAACTGCTTGTGGCCTCGATATTGAAGAAGAAGGGGTGCAATCAAGTGCTAACTTTTTAACATTGCTTGAATCTGATTTTGACTTTAACTAGGAAGTTGCAGGCCCTCATGGCCATACAACGAGCACATACACTCCACACTTAAATCAATAAAAGACAACTCAAATTTCATTATTTTAAACCTTATAGCTTGCAGAGTTGTGATTCATGATTGCTGCAGGGCTTTTCCCATTTTTAACAGTTGGAGCTGATAATATGGAGGTTTTTTATTATTGCATGGTGAATGTGTGAAGGGTTTGTAATGACTTAATCTAAGCTAGTCCATAGTGCTGCAGCCTGTGTCTTTGCCGACTGTCAGCCAGAGTAAAATCTCAGCCAAACTTCTCTTGCTGGACTGCCAAATACTTGCATAAGTAATGAACTTGCTTCCTGCCAAGGCAAAGCTTGCGTGTGGGAAGTGCAGTCCCGGACTGCACCATCCACTGCAGGCCAGTAGCTGTGTGTCTTGTTCATCTCTCTGATGCTGGTCAGTCTTTGAGAGACCAAATACCGAACATTAAAGAAATCATCACTAAGCTTCTTCAAATAAATAAGGATAGTATTTTTGCCACAACTGGAGTGCTGAAAGGGGACTAGATCAATCTTTCTGTCTAACCTGCTACATGGCAAAATGTAAGGAAACCATTAACACCTGTTGGAAGGAGGAGGACGTCCCATGCTGTCTTTGAAGTGTCTGGTGGCATTAGATGGTCCCACCTCCATGGGTAAGCTCTCCAATGAATATGCCCAGTGAGAAAAAGGTATGCCTTCTGGTCTGGGTATGTCTTGGCATTAATTTTAATATTTTTTAGTGATTTAAACTGACAACAGAATTTTCAGTGTTCTCTTTAAAGCAATTCCCCAAAATAGAAGAGTCTTAAGACCTAAATGGCATCTAGGCTTATGGTCCTAAAGGAATAGGGTGTGACCAGGTCTAGAGAAGTGGCAGGTGGGTGCTCAGGACTGAAACAGGAATTTCTCTTCTGCTCTCTTTGTGCTCCGTAAGTTGATGTCTCTTGTTCCTCTGTGGAGTGTGATGTTAGCTCCCTCCAACTATGCATCGCAAGCTCTTCTGGCTGGAAGTGAGGTACTTCTAAGCTGTTTCCATCTCCTCCTTTCTACTTACCTGCAATAGGGAAGAGGAGGCAATATCCCTGAATCCTTTCTCCCCTGATGTGGAGCTGCAGTCTAAAAAAGGGTTGCTCAGTTTCATGTCACGCAGGGAAAGCAAGGAGAGTTGCAATAATGTGAATCAAAGTTATCTGCAATACTATTTCAGGATGCATTGCTGAAGTGTTATTGTGTTAGCATTTCAGTGAAAACTAGCTACATGGAGTGTTTCACATACTGTACGTGCAGTAACACTACACTAGATATTAGAAGTACACAGGATTAGGTTCTTACATGGATTGCTACTGGAAAACGCTTTACAGCTAGGTCAGACTTTGGCCATGCAAGATAAAATTCATCTTAGTTAAGAGGTTCTCACAGGTATTTTCATCCTAATTTTCTGTCCCCTGATGAAACTTTCTATCTTTCAGGAATAAATGCTTAATACTGAACACCATTATCTGAAGAAATCATGTTAGAGGAACCATCCTAAAACATGATTTACTGCTTTTTGAGTATAGAAATGGAGTTATATACATCCAGCCAATAAACTGTCAAATAACAAAAAAAAATTGTAAGGTGTGAATGTGTGAAAGTATGGTGGTCTGGCATTTCCCACCAAGTATAGTGGAAAAACTTATTTTAAAAAAAAAGGGGGGGGCAGGTGGGGTCACAATGTGTGTAAGTTATTTGGAGTCACCACTGACTTGGAGGGGCAGAATTTCACCATATGCAGTTGGTTGTGTGCAGCCTCAGCAGCCATGCAGCAGTGTCTGCAGTTGTTGTCTTGACCATTGTGATGAACAGTGGTGACGCTGGCTGTCTTGACATGGGGTCGGTAAGGAAGGACAGCTGTCTTTGCAATTAGTAGCTCACAGCATGTTTCTTCATGGTACGTCTGTGGCTACCAGGCAGCCTGATTGATTTTCTTCAGGAGAAGCCTGCTGACGAGTCACAGTGTGGGGAGAATGAGGCCAGATTGGGGTTTAGTCTGCAGGGACTGGAGGCTTTAGTGAGGACGACCTCAGATGAAATGGCAACAGATTACTCACAGGTGGAGAGGGAGGGTCCGTGAAAAGTTCCAGCTGGGGTCCGTGGTGGGAGTTGCACCTTCTGTCAGTGAGTGCCCTGAGACCCTGCCAGAGTGGCTTCAAATCTTAAATCCTTCTTTTCCCAAATGCTCTTAGTTGTCTGTCTCTCACAGCTGGTCCTACAGTTGCTGTTGTGGGACAAAGAGCCTGTGAGACTTGCTGTGCATTTCGATGGACTTTCTGAATAATGTATTCAAGCAACAAGGGCTCACTTCAGCTGAAAACTTAGGCAATCACATGCACTTAGAAAACTTAAATATCTCCAGTATTCAGGCCTGTGCCTTTAACAATCCATTCCTGTTCCATGAAGCTTTAACCAGTGTGTAAGAAATTACATTGTTATTTTGAGGAGGTAATGTTTGTCTGGGCTTGTATGAGAGAGGTGGACAAATTCTGTCTTCCTTTGGAAGAAATCCTGTATGCCTTTAGAAAGGAAGATTCACAAGGAGGCTGCTGTGTGTGTTTACTCAGGGGCAGCATTTAGTCCGTACAAACCAACCAAAAAGAAGACAGCTCTGAAATGCATGAGTACAGTGACAGCGACTAATAAAAAGTAGTTTAAATAGCTCCAGGATTGTGTTTATCGATCGTTGTTGACAAAAGCATGAAATCACAGCAAGCCAGTCAGAATCATTTAAGCATCTTTTCTCCAACAGTGAAGTTAGTTCCAGCTCTTATCTTTGCTAAATACAGACAAGCAGGACCTGAAATATGACTGCAGCGTTTTTGTAGGTGGACCAAACTCAGCAGTGTCTTGACCTAGTTGCAATCTTTAAACACTAGTGCAAATGGTCAGTGTGGTAATGTACTCCTTCATAGCTCTGAAATGGGTTTCTGTTTTAAAAATATGCTTGAGATGCCCTTGCTTGTAAAATAAACCGGATGACAGGCTGACTATAAATACAAAAGCATTTTCACTTTGTGTATTGAATCTCCTCCTTCGACTGTTTTGGTACAGTGGAAGAACTCTAAAATTACAGTATTCCTTCTGTACAGTATTTTTAGCAAAGGCAACTCTAACCTGTGGCATGAGAGTGGCTAATTTTGAAGTCTGTCTCTTATCTGAAATACTCAGGGCTGGAAGATGAGTCACACAGGTCATATGTAGTAGTTGGAGTTGAAAGGAAGATCAGCTAATCTTGTAAACACTTGCTGTTGGTAAATGCAGTGCTTTCATGTTCAGACCTGTGAAGATTGTATAAAAGAGACAGCATATAGTTACTGAGTTTGCAGTGAAATCTGGCCTGGAGCTTGCAGCAGAATTTTTTGAAGCACAAGTGTTGTTGCAATGTACCCATGCTTTTTTCTGGAAAGTTATACCATCAGCAGTGTTAGTGATTTTAAAAGGTGTTTTGTAGGGTTTTTTGGGTGGATGTGTGGATAAAAGCCAGAAGAATTTTGGATATGCAAAATACTTACTGTTGTTTCAGGTTTATCCAAATATTACTTGACTTTCCAGTTTCCTACAGTGGAAATACCAAATCAACTTTTTAGCTGTGGCATGTTCTTTGCTTGTGTTCTCCTGTACTCTCATGGTGTTCGTCTGTGTGGACACAAATACTCTGGGATAGTAAGGCAACACCTCCAAAAACAAAGCAGGCATCAAACTTTTCTATGTTTTGACCTGAACCTTTTCTAGACAGCTAGCTGCATGCTAGAGAAGACCGTAGAGGGTTACTCTCCTTGAAATACACATGCTCTTAGGTCAGTGGGACCTGAACCTCCAGGTCCTTGGATAGGACACGCGCAGGTTTTCCTACTCTGTGTGCAGCAATTCTGAGGTTGAAACTGTTGAATAAGCTGATGCCATCAATGTTTACAGTGCAAGTGACTGAACAAATGATGGCTAGAAGAGCAGGGGGTGATATGGTTTGTTGGAGATAGGAGGCTGACTAACATGGCACTAGAGTTTAGGTCTCTGGATTTGACAGGGAGGTTGCCCTTGCCCTGCCCATCCTGGCTCTGCAAAGCATTTTCCTATTGTGGATGGAGGTGTTTCACTTCTTTCAGGTTACTGGTGTGAATCCTCAGCACAAGTAAGGGCTGCCAGGCAGCATGTGTGGATAAGAATGGCTGAGTGTAATGTGGTTGAAAAAAGGCAAACAATGGGTATGCAGAAAGTTTTGTATCAGTTCAGCTAGATTATATATTAGAAGTTAATTTATTCACACTTTTCAGATTTGTCTGAGAGGAAAGCCCAGCACTGGTTTTGACTCGCGGAGCTGGTGACTGAGATCAGAAGACCATGGGGACTGGTTCTGAAAGATCTGTCTTCTTAAGACTTACTAAATCCCCCTGTTTCTGAAGAAATATGAGTACACATGTGGATGTGGAAACAAGTTCAAAACCCACTCTAAAGCAGGGGAAGGCTGACCTCTTTAATTTTTGTGGCGCTTCTCCAGACTAAAATTGCCACAACTTCGTTTTAGGAGTAAAGGAAAACAGATTAAACACTGAGAAAAGTTACTGTTTTTTAAATAAAAAAATTACTTTTTCCACATCCTTTTAGCTGGTTTTGATAGTTTTCTTCTCTGTACCTGTCTTCCACAAAACACTTTCCTAAAACAGGAAAATAACACTTTTAAGACACAGTAGCAAAACTGACTTAGTTCTACTCAATTTTCTCACAGAGAAACCTAGGACCAAGGTATTGGGTATTTTTCTTCTCACCCCACCCCACCTTGCCCACCCGACCCCCATCTCTGCGAAGTTCCTCTGCCTAAATGAAATCCATTGTTACTGTGCCTGTGCTTTTCTGAGGCAGACTGTAGTTCACAGAGGAAGAAGGATTTCTGCAGGGGCAAGTCAGATATCGTCTGTGTTTGGGTGGAATAAATGATGTGCAGAACAAAAAAAATACTGCGTTCTGTGTGTGTGCTATTGGAAATTTTGGAGTCTCCACTAAGGGTGCTGCCCAGGGAAAAGGGATGGTGGAACTATTTTATCATGAAAACTATGCATAGGAGTTAGATGTCTGTCCTAATGGCTGCTTCTAGTTGTGATTTCAGGCAGAAGATTTGCCCTTTAGGAGGCTCACAGCAGATCAGAACGCACATTTAGCAGCTTAAGGAGCCAGAGGCTCGCCAAGAGAGGCTCCAGGTCACATTAAAACCTTGGCTTCAGTGCTGTCTGGTGCAAATTCAGTGGAGACTTTTGGATTCAGGAAATGACAAATTACAAATTGTGCTATGATAGAGTGTACTAAAACACCTTTATTAAGTAGAACAGACGTGACTTGTAGCTATTAATTTCACATTGATGTTGCCCAGTGCCCAAACATGGCTGTGACGCACGAGTCTAACTGTTGTCTGGCGATTTTGCATGTTGGAGTGGTTTAGGGCTGCCATTCCTTGGTAAAAGTGGAATATCTACTGAAAATTAAGTTGATTACATCTCTCAGACAATTTTGGAAGCTGTCAGGTGACTTCCTTCTCTTTTATAAATTTGATCTTACTTTTCAGGAGTCGTACTTTTAGCAATTAATTAGAATTTTTACTTTGGAAGACATTGTTTTAAAATCAGTTATGGTTCTGTTGTCTATCTGAAATTTTCCTACAGAATACCATTTCTTTTCAAGTGTTCCTTTGTGAAATGAGTCCAGTTTTTACAACAACACTGGTAAAAATTTAGCAGACCTCAGAGTTGAGTTGTGTCCTGTGTTACTTTGGTATAAATCTTAAACTTAGTTTGCTTACCACAGGGAGTCTGAAGGAGCACTGGTAAAGACACAAGGCTGAGCATCAGCTGCACTGGTAACTCTTTGCATGGAGATTTTATACTATTGTACGTTTAACTCCTTTGCGCTGCACTAAGCATAATTCAAGTGGAGAGGGTCATCATTCTCTGTCTTAGAAGTGTCTGCAGTTTAATCGTGGGGTTTATACAGTACTTACACTCTCACTTAATAAATGCACATGCAATTGATTTTTTTAAGTATGAGGACTCCTACTGACTGGAAGTTATGGTTAAGGTTATCCCTGCCTGCAAGTGTTTATATGATCGAGACTGAAATACTCTTCTTCCACAGAGTGAAACAACCTGAGGTATGATGTATCACCAAATAGTAAGGCGGATATGCTGGATGCTGTGGTGTTGTGCACAGGACTGCATTTGTTACCTCTTGTGGTTGTTTCTGTTAGACCTGGGAAACCCTGGATGCATTTTGGTTTTTAGGATTTTGACTCCCTCTCTGACTGGCTGCAGCCCTCCTCATCACTGAGGACTGAAGAGCTGATATGATGGCTCAGTCAAAAACCCCCAAATGATGGGGAGGCATCTTCCCATACTCCAGATTGAAAAGTGTCAGTGATGAGTCTGGCATATCACTTACCGCCAGCCCAGGTGCACTCAAAGCAGCCAGATTTGTTGCAGATTTAATTCCAGTGATATGCCAGGGCAAGATTTGACCCTCCAAAATTTAATAACCTCATGTGTCTGTGAGTAATTAAAAAAAATTAGTAATGTGAAGGACTAGGCTTATGTAATGAAAATTGCGATGCTCTTTATGTTGCCCTGCTGTGATATGTACCATGTTAACATCTCTTGCAATGTTTCATGCTTTTCTTTAAAAATGCAAGTGTCTGAAGTTGGATGACTGTGTGACAATCCCAGCTTCTGGTGACAGAGCAGAGCTGTTTCTAACTTTGGTCATTGCAAGAAAAAAGGTCACGAAAATGTTGCTTCTTCCTTTGTGAATCAAAACAGGAATGGGAAGAGAAAGTTTTTTTTAAAAAGGAAACACGATCTTTCAAGCCAGCCCCGTGGCTGACTTTTGACTTTCTAAGCACCTCGGGCTGGCAATAAAAGGGTTAGGTGGTGCAGCAGCCATCTGGCTCTCAAAGCAGGAGCTACTCCCTTGCAGAGGGAGAGGATGCCTTGTGAGAGACATCTGCCATGTCACCAACACTTTGCCTGGCTTTGGTGTACCTCCACTCCCATCCATGCGTCTGCCTCCCCACCTCAGCACACTGAAAATACTGTTTTGTTTTCAAGTCTTGTGAAGAACATCACTTTTTGTGCCAGCGAGTATGGGTGGCGTAAAAGGACTAAAAGCAGGTGTAGTGCTAAAGAAGATATATTGATCCGTGTTTGCTTGTGCCACACGTCAGCCTTGGGTTACATGAGGCAAAAAGAGAATATGTTTTTCCTCAGGATTTGTNTGCCTTCTTAATGTGATGTCATCAATATTTGCAAGTTTGCTCTCTTCTAGACATGCATAGACATGCCAGAAGACAGTGTTCTGGCTTCAGAATCTTTGGGATTTGCAGTAAAGGTCTTTAATACCATTNGAAACACTTTGTTGAGAAATAAAAGTTTGTTCGCATTGTTCACACAGGCATTTTTCCTCTCTGTAACGTTGAGTTTTTTATACATGTGGGTATGGAAATAAACTGTTAAATCACATTTGTAACAGAGCCATTTAATGTAACACCTGCCAGAGTGGTGTGGAGTTGGTGTAGCTCCTGAGTCTCCCTGGGATGCAAAGCACCCATCACAGAAGGATACCAAAGCAGCTGCTGGTGGTGGCTGATTTTCTCTGTAGCCCCCATCCACCTTCTCAGGCCAGATCAGGTCCTGCCGGTACACAGTGCTAATTACCCCAGGCAGGGCAGGGCTCACCGTGGGGACCAGCCACCTTTTAAAACACAAATTGTTTTCATTTTTGTTCAGTGCTATTGACTGTGGAGGAAGGGCCAGGCTGTGCTGCTTTGCCATATGAAATTTAGCCCCTGTACCAAAGGAAGGGGTTGGAGGGTCTTTTGCTGTTGGAGGAACGGTGAGTGCTGGGGAAGTGTTTGTCCCTGGAGCTCTGCGACAGCTCAGTGCAGAAGGGCTGCTGATCTACAAAGGAGTTTCCCATCTCTGCTATGGAGAAGAAATTAATGAAAGGAAGAATAGCAACATTTTGGTTTCGACATTTTGCCTTTTAAAGGAGGGAGGTAGAAGCTAATCTATTGGCATTTTTAAAGCTACCTAATTAATAGCCCAGACGAATCATCCCTAGCACACTAGTGTTTTGTTTTGTGGATAAAGGTGCTGATGGAAGAGTTTAGACTGGCTATTTTAAATGAAGTTTTGAGTCTGTGCTTTCCTGAATGTACTTTTGATAAGTTAAAATTTGAGGGAGTCATTTATCTGTGAAGTTGAACAAGAGGCATGATTAAAGCCAGTTAATAAATACCAAGAGAGTCCTCTGATTTACAGTTGCTCAGGGCTGGGTCTTGCTGTAATTTCTGTCAGCTGAAGAACTTCAGATCTTACATAAACCATTGACTGTATCTATGAGATCCCACCTTTTGAACTTCTTGCAAAATACTAAACACTGTACTCCAGCCCTGCAGATGACTGTGCAAGAGGGGCAGTTGGTGGGTTACAGTGGATGTCTGGGCTGATGAATTAAATGGTGTATTTACATGTGGTGTTATTTCAGTATCAGGATTGCCGGTGTTTTGCAAGGCAGCAGTCAGCACTGTCTTGAGTAGCTTTCCATGGCTGTAGCTGGTTTACCTCAAAGCGTGGTGAAAGCACAGGTGACTTTCAGAGGATTTCCAAGGCTCCCAAGAGCAGACCATACTGATACCTGTATTCAAAGGTTTTTGTGACTGAGTGGCTACAGGGTTATCTGGTTTCTAAATGAAAAATTATTCTGAAAGAACAGCATGCAAACTAAGGGCAACTTATTTCAGATAGGCAGATTTTTTTTTTCTGTTTACAGATTAAAATACTTCTGCCATTCAGAATAGCAGCAAATAGACACTCTTTGAAATACAGCTTACTTAAGATTTGAGGTACCACTGTCAAACTTTCATCTCTGTCCATAGTAGATGAACTGTCACTAGACTAAAATCTTTTCTGCCCTTCTAGTTTTGTTTTTTTTTTCCAAAACCATGTCACACCACTGTATTTGTGTGTCTTCAACTGTAAATTCAGTTGCTAAAGAAACAAAATAGTCAAGCTTACAGCTGATGACCTGTTAGCTGCCTGTGCTTCTTTCTGTCGTTTCATCCTGCACAGCAATAGCCTCTGAAGATACATGAAATGAAAAGAGAGAGCTGATTGGATTAAATGGCTGTAAATGTTGTGTCTATGGAAATGATATTGTGTAATTAGCCCCTTTGTTTCCATCCTGTAGATACATTTTTATATGTTCAGAACTACTAGTGTCCTTTAAGACATTGTTTAGCCAGTTCTTAGCCTTTGTGCATTTCAGATTCATATCATTTGCCCTTTGTTTATTTCCCCTGACATCCCTAACCATTGCTATTAAAATCCTTGTTTTGACCCTGCTCGTTCTAGATGCCAGACCAGTTTGATCAGACAGTGGTGCTTAACCAGCTGCGCTATTCTGGGATGTTGGAGACAGTCAGGATACGGAGGGCTGGGTTCCCGGTCCGGAGGCCCTTTCAAGATTTTTATAAAAGGTAAACACACTGACTAGTGCACTTCAGATGTGAGTCTCGGGTACCAAATCAACATGCCCATGTTGAGGAATAAAGTGAAAATGTAATAACAAAAAAAATCATAAGGCAAAAATAGAACCTGTCTGTTAAATTAAGTCATTTAAATTCAGTAATAAATACTTCTTGGTTGCCAGGTATAAAGTCCTCATGAGAAACTTAACTCTGCCTGAAGATTTAAATGAGAAGTGTGCCGTCCTACTTCGTCTGTATGACAACACAAGCACTGAATGGCAGCTTGGAAAAAATAAGGTAAAATAATCCGATTGTACATATTGTGGGGCTGGTGCTTATACAAAGCCAAGGGAACAGGATTTAGACTGCACAGCTGGAGAGATGTAGTTGCAATGGTAATTACTTCTGGCCTTAAAAGAAGCTGCGCATGCCTGTTGGTTTTGTTGAAACCCTTACAGCAACAATTAATGGTTATGCTGAGGAATTTGCTGTCTAAGGCACTGAGACACTGACTGGTGATCTCACTCCTGGATAATCTTTCTGGCACTGCTCACAAGTGATAGTGCTGGTGAGGATCAGAACTTAAACCATGATAGCTCAATTTTATCGTTTTTAGAAGTATCAAGCGTGTGAGGTAATAATTTTGTTCTGCAGGGTGTTCCACTTACACTAGTAAAACAACCTGTATGATACCTGCTTAGTGGCTGAAATCAGGGGGAGAAATTTTAGCCAGTGTTCGTGTGGCAGAGTTGAGGTCTACCTGTCTTTGCCGTCCTAGTCTGAGAGTCTTTTTCAGAGGTACATTAGAACTTGGTATGTGTCCTACTGACAACCTCAACTTTGCCCACAACTTTTTTTTCTTCCAAAAAAACCCCCCAAATTATTGTAATTACAAGAGTGGAATTTTAATTTGAGAAATAAAGCAATCCAGGTGATTTTGCATGCTTGTTTTGCAAGTTTGATTTTGGACTTGGAAGCTGTGTGCATAGCTTCCCTCCTTGAGATTTTGTGTTCTTGGACTGAACAAATGATGTAAAAGCATTGTGTACTCGGGAGAAGACTCCCCACTGCAGGATCTGAGATTTCCTAAGTGTTAAAAACACCTGGTGTAAAGGACTAGAGAGTAGATTACAAACATCAGGCCATCACTGCCAAGAATCATTCCCCCCGACCTCTGCAGATGGCTTTCTCTTCTTTTTTCTTTGGCTAATTCCTGTTGGTGCTCCCAGGGCTTCGGTAGTACAGAGAGAAGAAAAAGCAGATCCAGAAGTAAAGTTTGATGAATTGTACATTACACTTGCAGTTTTCCTGTGAATTGTTAGAATTGTGAAAAAACTTTCTCATTACCGTAAGGTAACAAAAATATTTGTAAAATCTGATTGGTTTCTGTGTGAAGTGCCCTTCTTCCTCATCCTCTTCTCCCCAAAATGAAGGGAGATCTTGAAGGGTTTCCTCCATTCCTCTGCACACTTAAGGAGTCTCAGAGATTGGGAAAGTTGATCTAATAATTTTACAGGTATTGTAAGAGATAGAAATAATCTGATGGCAATTGAAGTAATCTTTCATCCCATTTTGGTAGACATAGAGCTCACCGCTTCGGGAGCGTTCAGTAAAGAGCAGGCATCAAGGCAGGTGGAAGAGGGAACATGCATCCCCCATGTCTCTGCTTGGCTGGGGAAGCAGTTTCATTCATTTAAGGCAAAATAAGCTCAGTTGGCTCAATACATGTCAATGCCAAGTGCTAAAGCTGCCTCTAAGAGGCACTAGGCAGTCTGGGCAAATGAGACAGGTTAGTGCTTGGAGGAGAGCCTGGGGAGTCTGCGGGAGGGCAAATGGCTGTGATGGGGTGTCTGGCCTGGGCAGCTGTCTTCCCATGTAACGACAGGAAAACACAGTCAAGTCAACCTGAATATGAAACCACTGTCATTACTGCTTACTTCTGCGGGCTTATATCAATGTCGTTTAAAGCAATGAGGATTGTGAGGGGTTGTGGAGCTTGATGTTGCCATGAAACAGCTAAATTATTGGGGTGGTGTTTCTGCCTCTCAAATCAGGAAGTTCATGCTAACTCCTACACCTTCTTTGGCCTGTGTTACTGTTTGGTGGGAAAGGCTGTTTGATTAATCCAGTAATTACGTTGCTTTTGAAAAAACCCTGCTCCAAATTAAAATTTCCATTAATGTAATCAGGCTCTTCCCACTGAAATCCAAAGTTAGAGGATCATCTGCAGGTATTTTCTTTCAAGAGGAATATGTTTTGTTTTTTTCCTTTCTGTTGAAGAAATGGTATGTTTGTCTCTCAATTCAAAACTGAGGCTTGCTGCTTGGACCGACATTGGCAGCACCCTGGCTGTCCTTTATATATGATGCTCTCTGCAAGTTGTTAAGCCAGAAGTTTTCTTCTGTAGGTTTTTCTCCGGGAGTCCTTGGAACACAAGTTGGAGAAACAGAGAGAGGTGGAAGTCACCAAGGCAGCAATGATTATCCGAGCACACATCTTAGGTTATGCAGCCCGGTAAGTAACTAGATGAGAGTATTAATAATCAAGCTTTGGAAGAAATGGAATAAATGAGTGAGGTGTCATGGAGTTAAGTCCTACTGGCACAATTCTTATCTTTTCCTAGGGACTAGGCATCCAGATCCTGTAAATGGCTTTTGAAAATATCAGCTGGTGTCTTTGCCAGACCCATGAATAAAACAAAATGGAGTTTGAATTGTTTTGATATGAGGTATAGGACAGTATAGTTTCAAAGTCAGCCAATATCCATATAAGTGTATCATGGCATTAGATCCATGGTAGGAAATCTAGCTGGATGGCAGCTTGTGGGACTGCCCTGGGTTACCAGCTGGGAGTCAGATTTATCTTTGCTTCGTCATGGTAAGAAAAAACAAGGCAAATTAAACTAATCAGTTTTGTTCTTTAAGAACCATGACATTAGGTAACTGGTTAATGTTTTGCTTGTTTACCTGACTTCATGCATTATATATGAGGTGGAACTGCTCATTCCATCTGTTTATTTCTCTGCTTTTTCTACAAATCATTTGAGGACAGTTTAAGGAAACTTGTTTGCATAATGAGGTAATTTCTCTTCATGTGTATATTAGACCTGTCTTCTTATTCTGACCAGTATGTTCCTTAAAAACTATATTCTTTTTTAATGACAGAGCTCTCTTGCTGTTCATGATCTTTCTTTCAGAGATGTGGGATGATTATCTATTTATATTCTTCCTCTGCATGTGTGCACACACACAGAGCTGTCCTTTTAGCATCTCCTGTCACGAGCATAATGTGCATTTCCTTAATGAAGACACAGACAGTGCTGTCATGGAAATGAGAGAATCTCTTCCGTCTCAAAGGGAGGAGAATGTGAATGAGAATGGGGAAACTATTACAGAGCTAGTAATAATAAATTGTTTTACTACCATGGGCTCATTACTGCAGGGTTACCATGTCAAGACCTCTCAGGACTGCTCGTTACTTCCTTGTTTCCTTAGAAATTTACCTTTTTTATTTTTCTCCCAGAAAGCAGTATAGAAAGGTTCTCTACTATGTGGTTGTGATACAGAAGAACTACAGAGCATTCAGTGGTAGAAAAAAGTTCCTATGCCTGAAAAAAGCAGCCATAATTCTTCAGAAGCAGAGGCGAGGCCAGCTTGCTCGACGTGTTTACAGGGAGCGACTAGAGGAGAAGCAGAGACAAGAGGAGGAAAGAAGAAAAGAGGAGGAAGAAAGGTGCAGTATTTTGTCTTGCATCACTCTCCTGTCTGTGCCATATTAGGTTTTGGTCTGAATAGCCTTCATTTCAGGCTATTCTTGATCAAGTGATTTTGGAAACCTTTGCTTCTTTTGCTAAAAGTTGCATGTAGCTGTCATGGTAGTTTCATATTCACAGACATATCCTTGTTGTCCTTATTTTTGGCTGTCTTCTCTGTGTCCCAGATGATCTCTGTAAGTTGAGCTATTGCCCTAGTAAAGGTATGTGATGAGCTTATGTTCAGCTTGATTTACTAACTGCTTTTCTTCCCCAACTTTTAGGGAACGACAAAGGCAAGAAGCAGAGCGTCTTGCCCAGCAGGTAAATGATATTCTTTATGCTTTCAGCGATCCTGTTTATTTGAGTATCTCAACCCAGACATTAAAAAAATAAAAGGCATCTGTGGCATTTAAAATAAACTTATTACAGGAGTTGGCAGATAAAGCCAAAGGAAACTTGATACAGTTGTTTGCATGGAAATTTCTTTCACCTCAGTGCTTCATTTAGTTTCTGGTGAAGATTGAGCTTTCTGCACGTACTTGAGCAGTGTCTGTGAGCAAATGTAATTGTGCTTTCGTTTTTCTTTTCTTTCTGATGTAGGGATAAGGGTCCTTTTAATTGAACAGCTTGGTGGGAGGATAGTGCTTTAGAAATAAATAAATTTTAAAAAGAAATCTTGCACTGAGAGGCTTTATTTTAATTTATTCTATTTTGTTTTGAATGCAGGCTGAAAAAGAGAGAAGGGAGCAGGAACTGGCTGCCATTCAGAAAGCCCAGAAGGAGGCAGAGCTGAAGCAAGAGGTGGAGAAGCAGAAAGAAACCAGGCAGGTGGAAGAAATCCTGCGTCTAGAAAAAGAAATTGAAGACCTGCAGCGTGTGAAAAAGCAGCAGGAACTGTCCTTGACAGAGGCTTCATTACAGAGGCTGCAGCAGCTTCGAGACGAGGAACTCCGGCGGCTTGAGGATGAAGCGTGTCGAGCAGCCCAGGAGTTCCTGGAATCTCTGAACTTTGATGAGATTGATGAATGTGTCAGAAACATTGAGAAGTCTCTTTCTGTGGGCAACGGGTATCCTGCTGAGCTGACTGAACAGACTGGAAATGCCTGCAGTGAAAAGCCCAATTTTAACTTCAGCCAGCCATATCCTGAGGAGGAGGTAGATGAGGGCTTTGAAGCTGATGATGATGCATTTAAGGATTCGCCCAACCCAAGTGAGCATGGCCATTCTGATCAAAGGACCAGTGGCATCAGAACAAGTGATGATTCCTCAGAAGAGGACCCCTATATGAATGATACTGTGGTGCCAACAATTCCTGCTGCTAGCAACACCATGCTTATACCTCCTACCCATGATACAGTAAGTCTCCACAACTCTTCAAGTGGTGAATCCACATACTGCATGCCAGAAAATGTATCATGTAGACCTCCAAATTCTGTGGAACTTATTTCTCCGGATGGAGACTATGATTATGACCAAGATGATTATGAAGATGGTGCTATTACTTCTGGTAGCAGTGTGACCTTCTCTAATTCGCACAGTAGCCAGTGGTCGCCGGACTACCGATGCTCAGTGGGGACGTACAATAGCTCTGGAGCATACCGATTTAGCTCTGAAGGAGCTCAGTCTTCTGTGAGTATATTTTTTTTAATTATTATCTTATAATTGATATATATGATTTCTGATTATTAATTTTTTCCCACTGTGCAGCTGTAGAGTCACTGTAGCTGTTAAAATGTCTGCATTGTGTAGTTTGACTTGCATATACTGCGTATGGACATAGTTGTCTGTTGCCATCTAGATGCCACTGAGGTGAGTGCATTAGAGTTAAGAGGCAGCTCAGATGCTGCTGTGGTTCCATCTGTTTTCATGCAGAACTGCAGGTTATTTGGTGAGGAGCTCAGTGCATGGCCTTGGAGGCAATTCATAAGCAAAATTCTTCTTTCTGTGTGAGTTTGGAGTCGGGATACCAGGCAGCCTCGTGGGGAACTGATTTCAGAAAAAACAGATTCTGCATGCAAGTTGCAACAGTATGGAGGAATAACCTGCTTGCAGAAGTCCCTGAAATGCCCGGTATATTTTGAGATTACTGGGAGAGTAAATTTGACATGATGGCAAATGTTAAAATGATTGAGGCAGACACTCAAACTGAGGAGCTCTTTTTCAGTGCTGTTTACTGAGTGTACTGCAGGCTTTACTCCTATGAATATTTTTTTGAAGAATATTATTTCGTCTACCACTCACGGAACGCTTCTGTGAGACTGTCTGACTGGGAAAGTGAAAAAGTATTTGAGCAGCACAGACTTATTTAGAAGGAAAACGTTAACCCTAAAATACCTGTTACAGTTGAGGTAATGAAAACCAGTCAAAGAGCCATCATGATCATGGGGATAAGTTGACAATTCTTGCTTAAGAGAAAAACACTTTTAGCTGTCCCTGTTGAGGACTCTTTCCTGTTGCATGACTCCGGATGTGTGTCAGATGCAGAAGATAAATTCTGATTATTTGGAGTGAGGGTGGAGGAAAGCTATTACCACAGCTTGTGGAATATGTTTTTCAACACTTTTCTAAACTGTTACCCACAGCACTTCACTGACAGAGGGAGATAGCACAAAGTAGTGTACCCTGGCCATGCTCTTGCAAAGGGATAGCTTTCCTGAGCAGCTATGAAGCTGTTTCATAGTTTTTACATGATATTAGGGTTAGTGTGTAATCCAACAGTTCAAGCTGCAACTTACTGTGATGTACTCCTTCCTTTGTTAACTGGATGAAAAACAAGAAGGAATCATGTTCTTCCAATACATCATAAAATGTTTTAGCTGAAGACTTCTAAACCAACTGTATCTAAACTCTTTCCTGAGAGATCATCTAACCTTTATTTCCTCTCTTCTGTAGTTTGAAGATAGCGAAGAAGATTTTGACTCCAGGTTTGATACAGATGATGAACTTTCCTACCGGAGGGATTCAGTCTATAGCTGTGTCAGCCTGCCTTACTTTCACAGCTTTCTGTATATGAAAGGTACTGGGTGAATCAGAATTCACTGAACATACAAAATAACCAGAAATGTTTGTTATACCTTGCACTCCAGTTCCTGTAGAATTAACCTATTTTCTTATTTTTCAAAAGATGATGGAAAAATAACTCAATTTGAGCTGCTCTCAAATAAAATTACTTCCAGTAGGTTACATCTAGCAGCGTTTTTCCCCTCTGCAAAAGAACATCCACGTTTTGAGCTGCCTCTGTTTCATTTTACATCTTTGCTGGCTCATAAACAATGTAATATCCAGTATAAATACAGCAAAATAACTCACAAAGTCAAATTGTACCAAATTTTGAGGAAAGCTGATTCCTTCTCCCGAAACCTTGTAACAGACAGCATTGTACATTGCAGACCGCTTTTACTGACCTCAATCAGCTTTCATTTTGGATCCGAAAGACACAAAGAAGGATATGCGTAGCAAAGGGGTGTGAGAGGCTCTGTAAGAATATACACAGGAGTTCTCTGGTTAAGATTCTTGGTTTCGTCTTCTGATGTTTGATAGTAAATTGTGATCTGGATGAATCCTTGTGTGATAACCCATCACTGTAGCATAGCAATTTTCCTGGAATAGGCACAGTGATGAATGTGTGCACAGCTATGTTTGTGTGAAAAAGAGCGCAGTCATTATTATCATGGCTTTTACTTTCTGACATAGTTATCAATAATTTTTTGTGGAATGACAGGAGTATATTGGTTTGGTGAAGGTTTTTTTGACTGTGATGTAACTACAGTGCAAGGTGTATTGTCTACCGTATAGCCACACTTTGGTATGACTGGGCTCGAACTACTTCAAGTATAGCTTTTTCAGGTTTTGTGGTTTTGAGTTGAGCATTGTTGCTGCCTAATAACTTGGAGAGAGGAAAGTGTATTAACACTAAACTTTTCTTAGGTTATCATTGAGATACATTGAAAACAGTATTAAAGATCTGATACCCATTTGCAGTAAGACTTTTAATAATTTATTATTTATGTTATGTATAAAGTATATATAATTATATATGTTACATGTATATTTTTGTTACATAGAGATTTATTATGATTTATTATAATTATTTAAGGGTCTTCATATTGCCAGCAATATCGGTGGCCTTAAGGGTATGCAAACATGAGATCTTTGGTTTCGTGGCTTACAGCAGAGAACTGCAGCATTGTTGGTCAGCATCTTCCAGCGTTGGTTCGGTCACAGCTTCTGTTTTATAATATAATTGTTTTGTCTTAAGTACATATAAAGCCACATCTGTCTGTCTTGCCAGGTGGCTTAATAAACACATGGAAGCGACGCTGGTGTGTCCTGAAAGATGAGACCTTCCTGTGGTTTCGTTCCAAGCAGGAAGCACTTAAGCAGGGTTGGCTTCACAAAAAGGGGGGTGGATCATCTACGCTTTCCAGAAGGAACTGGAAGAAACGATGGTTTGTTCTCAGACAGTCCAGATTGATGTACTTTGAAAATGACAGTGAAGAAAAGCTGAAGGGTGCTATTGACGTCCGAATAGCCAAGTAGGTTTATATGTTTTTATGATAGCCGTAGTTCCTCCTAAATACTTATTGGGGCTTAGTCTGGGAAGATGTTGAGTGCCCTGCCTTCAAATTGTGTGAACACAAGCATGAGAGTGTGTGTGTGAAGTTATTGAAAGCAAGTGTTGTCCTTACTTGGCTCTCTCTGAAGACTGTGGAGTGCTCCAGAGCTAAGCCAGTGCCAAATACTTCAGAAAACTGCTGCCATAATGAACCCATCTATACTTTCTCCCAGACTAGTGCCCTACTTAGTCTGTAATGATTCCCTAGGCAATTTGGGGCATGTTACCAAGTCCACAGCTGCAGGCAAACCTGGAATGAAGAGGGTGGAATTAATGAGCCCTGAATATATTTAAGTTAGCATGGGTCAAAGCTGTATCTTTTGTATGCATTTATGATTTTTTTCATGTTTGAAGTAATTGCGGTAGTGGTAGAAAAGTCTTTAAAATGCATATATTCTTTTTTTTTTTTTAAATAATTACTAAACCTAACTTAGGTCTTGCTAACTAAAATTCTATGCTTCTTGAAACATACATCAAAAACATTTTCTAGGGGATGGTATTTTTCCTTCTAAATAACCAGTATGCTTTATGAACTTAGAGATTATCTAACTAATTTAAAAATTAGAGTGTGTTAGCATTGGTAGTCTTATTTCTGTATAGAAGTGTACCTAAGCTTTATTTCAAGGTAGAAAAAAATAGAAATGTCTGTAACACTTGATTCTACTCTGCTCCTTGCAACCTGCAACTATCCATTTTATTTTGTTCATTTAACAGAGTACTTAAACTAAAATGAAAGCTTAGACTAATCTTATCTTTGGAAGTCCTGGCTTGAGACTGATTTCAAGCAGGACAAAGTAAATAGTTTCAGTGAGCATTCTGAGTTGCTTTTGCAAAACCAGTGGGCTACTGGTCGTCAAGTAAATCTCTGAATGGATACTGAATTTCCTACCACAATTTTTTTTGTTGAAACTGAATTTGACTCATCTCATGTACCATAGCTTTTACTTAGCATATTCTTCTAATACATTTAAACCACCTTTTTTTTGTTGTCACCACGTTTCATTGACTGTGCCCTACAGAAGTTCTTTGCCGAGTGTCCCTTTAAAATTGTCAGGTAAAGGGTGTTGAATCTAACTGTAGGTTCAGTCAATGACTATTTGTGTATAAAATAGCTAAAAGAAAGGGTACTTGTATTTAAAGAGCTGTATGTCAGGAGAAATAAGCAACAGTTTACTGTGTGAATTCCTAACATATCGTGTGACTTAGGTATTTCACTGTGCTATGTTAGGGACCCCATTCAAATTGAATAAATCTTGGGCTCATTCATTTAAAGCACAGAACAGGGAGGTATACTGGTGGACACTGTTATTGGGAGGGAAAGAAAGCAAATTAAATAGTACAGAATTACAGCTTTGGGTTTTAACAGCAGATAAATTGTCCTTATGAGTCTGATAAGCAAAGCGTGCATGTATTGTTTATAGGGTAGAGATTTTTGAGAATAGTATAGCTGATAGGGAGATATAGTTAAGGAAATAATAAGCTTCAGAGTCTTTCAAATTATAATTGGATTTTAACCTGATTCAAGCTGACTGCTGTTATTTTAAGTACCGGTAGTTGGTGAGCCTCTTGG
The DNA here is from genome assembly GCA_013400615.1 of Syrrhaptes paradoxus. Lineage (NCBI taxonomy): Eukaryota > Metazoa > Chordata > Aves > Pterocliformes > Pteroclidae > Syrrhaptes > Syrrhaptes paradoxus. The sequence goes on from VZTO01015252.1 coordinate 35,922, forward strand.
CTGAACAGAATTTTTAAGATGTTTCTAATGCTTAATCTTGGCATTTTCTTCTTTTCAGAGAGATTATTGATAATACAGGCAAAGAAAATGGTATTGATCTAATAATGGGTGACAGGACCTACCACTTAATTGCTGAGTCTCCTGAGGATGCAAGGTATGAAAATAATCAGACCTTTTTTTTTTTCCCTTTTTAACCTCTGTGCCATTCTGACTTGTGCTTGTCATTAATTTGTTTGTCCACTGTCACAAAAATATTCAGGCTGTGTTAAACGCGTTGCATTTCACACTTTTTCTAAAGGCCTGCTGAGAAGAAAATCTTGTGGCAGAACATTGCTGGGAAGAGTGAGACTGCCAATGAAAACTTGCCTAGAATTTGTCTGTTACCCATTTATTGCTATCAACTTTCCGAAATACAGCATGTCTGTAGAGAGGCAGTCATCAGCCATTGATGCTTGTCTTGTGCATTACCCTGCTGTGTTTAGCTGCATAGATTAAATCAATATTTAAGACGCTGTGATTTGCCTGAAATAAAATACTGTTCTTCAGGGTTGGGATCTGTGTGCTTAAACAGAGCCTAAAATTTTTTCAGATAAAAGTTGTTATGTGGTCACTGGATTTTAGGGTGAAAGCATGTTCATGAATGAGAAGAGTGTGCAAGAGAGTGTTTCCCTTTCTGCTGATTTGAAAAGGGTCTTGCTTTTGTTGCTAAAGGATCTGTATCAGACTGCAGGAGGAGGCTGGTAGGTGAGGAGCAAGTTTGACTTGTCAGATCAGTTGCAGTGCACCTTTTAAAAAAAAAATCCCCACACTGAAGTTCATGTGATATAATAATATGCTTGCCCATAAAAATCAAGCATTTAAATAAAGTGAACTTAGTAATCAAAGCATATTACCTACTGTCTTGCTGCCTCAAGGCCAGAATACAGGATGCCTGTGTCAAAATCACTTGGGCTACTTTTACTCTGAAGCCTTGAAAGTCGCTTTGTATTCTGTTCTTTTTAAAGGTATAATAACTTCCTATATCACAGGACCCTGAGTATAAATTTAGCAATGTTTGCAATGTAGAATCATTCTTCATTTTTTAGGCATCCTTAAAATTAGTATGAGCTTTCCAGTACTCATTGTTAAGATTCTTGTATATTTTAAAATTAAGGCTTAGCTAAAGTCTGTTCTATTAGAGTTGTGTACATGCCCTAGGGACCAGTAAGAAACCATCAGCATAAAGACTTGTCTGTTGTCATGCATCTCTTTCATTTTTTCCTTAAACATGGAGGAGGCACGATACACTATTGTTGTTTATAGTACAAATAATACACAATCCAAATTAAATACTATTTATCAGTGTTGTTGATGTTTCTTTTTTTCTCAGTCATCCCAAAAAACTTTACTGAGGGAGAGGTGTAAGGATTTGCAGATAGGCTTAAGTCAAAGCCTTCTTAATGTTTGGCTGTTTGGCATTGTTAAAAGTGAAGTTCAAAATTACTGGGCTGTGTTGGTTCTGGATCTGCTGTTGAAAATAATATTTTGTATCTGGGCTAGATCATGATTAGAGGTTGCTTTTTGTTCAAGTGATAGGAAAGAGCAAGAGAAACCAGACACTCCCCCAAAAGAGAAATTAATATTTTTATCATGGAAGTGTATTTGAGGAAAGATGTAATGCTTCAATGGGCAGCCATTACTGAAGGTTTATTCCTTCAACCCCCTAGTCTGTCTTTTTCCTTATTCCTGGGTTTTAGGACTCAGCTGAAAACCAGAGGAGGTCCTGAGAGGATAAAAAACAAAAGAAGAGTAAAACCTGCCTTTGTCTTTTGCAAAGTGCCATTATTAATTTTTCATTGCTTTCACAAAGCTTACGTGAAATTCTGAAAATTCTGATTTGTTCTTTAAAATACAATTATAAATTATTACTGTGCATAAAGTGCTATGAAGTCTTTTTTTGTTGTTTTTAAATAGAAGATTGACATTTAAATACATTTGCAATTCCTGAGCCCAAAATCGGAGACTGAATTTAATTTGCAGGAATCTTTCAGCAGACGAGGTTTAGTTTTCTTCAGCTCATGGTTCCTTCTTTTCAGATTAGCTTTCCCTCATTTTGAGGGGTTTCAAGTGACTTAGTCTTACACCCAGCAAAGTGTTACGAACAGCCTCTCTGTGGGTGTCTGTGAGCCTTAACAAAGAATTAGAACTAATTCTCATCTTCTTTATTGTCAAGCACTCAAAATCTTTGTTTTTCTTCATGTTCCTAGTGAAAGCAGAAGCTGTTAGAAGGATGTAGGATATGGAAGTGATGGTACTGTTTGACAGACTACACGGGTTTTCTGAAGCTGTTTTGGCAGTTCAGTTTCCAGATATCTGCATTATGGGGATCAGCTGGCTTCTGAATGCTGGAGTTAAAGAGGCAGCACTTCACTGTCGTAGGCATAAATTCCGTGACTATAAGTGATTGCAGAAAAGATAGCTTTATATTTAAAGTGAGTAGTTTTGCATTTGTTTCCTCAACCTGTTGGTGGTGTAGAAGCCTCTGCAGGAAAGTGAAGAGTCTGTTTTAAAGGCTGGGCTTTTGAGCCTTTTGAAAACTTGGCCCCAGGTGGTTTTCATTAGAATGGCAAATTCATATCTCAAAGAAAGGCATTCAGGAACCTGTCCAACAGGCTAAGCTCTGCCCTCAGCTTTCAGTGGGATTGCTTAGAGCAGTTGAGCTTTATCATATACAAGTGCCAGAAGGGTAGACGTTTCCCAGAAGCACAAGGTGTGGTTGGGATTAAGTCCTTCTGCAACTGCTGCTCAGCACTAGGGGCTGAAGTACTGGAAACCTCTCTGACAGTCTTCCTGTTGTGGCTATATACGAGGCTAGTGGAGTGGCACAAATTGGCTCTGGTTCAGCTTCACTGGTCCTTCCAGCAGCTGGATTTTCCAATACTCCCTAGGGAAAAAAAATGTAGAGGTGTTTGCTTGGTGTTTTTATTCTTTCTCCCCTCTCAGTTGTGCTCCTACAGATGACTTGATGGGCTTGGGTGGTCTTTGCAGAAGCATAATGGTAACAAGGTATTACCAGTCATCCTATCAGTGCAGCAGATTTTATAATTGGAAGGTTGGGTTTCCCATTAAAGGCTTTGTGCATAGCTAGTAAAGTATTTTTTTTCCAGCTGAAATGTGTGGAATATGTTATAAATACTCTTTAAGCACTCAGATGTTTCAGTGTGCTCCCTGACAGTTTTTCAGGGATGCCACTTTTTGTACAAGGCATTTGTCTTCAGGAAGAAGGGCATGACGTGACCTTGGATGGGAGATCTGGAGAGGCCTGCCTTTACCCGGTGTTACTTGGACTGAGATAAAGCCTTGCTGCTTTTATGCATGTTGACAAAAGGAATCTTAAGCAATTTCAAAAACCTGCAGAACCTGCAAGATCTCTGCAGAACAAAGGTGACAGAAGGCTTGTGCAGAAAGCAACATTTTACTTACACTTCTGCCTTTCTCTCCACAGCCAGTGGTTTAGTGTACTGAGTCAAGTCCATGCGTCCACAGAGCAAGAGATCCGAGAGATGCATGATGAGCAGGCAAATCCACAGAATGCTGTGGTAAGTCTAAATCTGAAGAACTTTTCAAAGCAAATATTTTTGGAAAATAAGGAGCACTACCATGGCCACAGCTTCTGAGAGTCACAATCTCCATTTCCTTAAATGCAGTGGCAGCTGTGACACTAGCTAGAGGCTCAATGTCCTTGACCCTGTAGCTATACAAGAGGAGAGTCTGACTTCAGATTGCTCTCCCATCATTCACCTTGATGAAAAATGAGCGTTGTTTTTGGGGGTGTTTTTTTCTGTTCCCTGTCACAGCACAGTGTATGCTTGAGTTTCAAGTTTTGCAAAGATACAGTTAATGAGTAAATTAAAAACCCAAGAGTACAAAATTTGACATTTTTCTGATCCTTCAATTATCATTCTGGACAACAGACACTGGGAATAAATGGGACAAGTTTGGAACCTAATATCAAGCAAAGGGAAATAAAAACTTCTGCTTAATGGCTTCAGAATCTTGTTCTGAGAGGATGCCATTTATATTGGAATGGTACTTCTAGGTGAAAAATTCAAGCAGGTTTGGAAGCATAGAAAAATAAGAGCAGTTTTTCAGCTGCCTCCAGCTTAACTAATTTTTTACTGGATCAATTTATCTGAATCCCGTAGTTTTCCCTTCAGCAGTTTTAATGGTTAAGAGAAACTGATGCCCAAATCTACAGTTCATTTTACGTGATCAAAGCTGCTGCTCCTTTCGTCTGTCTCTGAGAAGAGTGCTGTGAGTAATAGTAAATTTCTTCCTCCTCTTCTGGTTGGATTTTTGTTTATAGGGTACACTGGATGTAGGACTAATTGATTCTGTCTGTGCTGCTGACAATCCAGATAGGTAAGTCAGAACAAGTGACTTGTTTTTTTTCTTCTTTCTCTAGACAAAATCAGATGCTTTATACTTTAGTCTCTATATTCTACTGACCAACCATGTATTACAGTGATTCATTATTGTCTCCTTCTTCATAGTACTGAACACCACATGTTAAAACACAGAATAGAAATGGTGGTGGTTTTTGTGGGGGCTTCACTAACTACCCTGACACTGCTTCATATATGAACTGTTCAGCTATTAAAGTGATCCAAAAGTACAAGATTAAATATTTCTTTCATTTATACAAGTGTTGCACCTGGAAAACAGCAGCTTATTTTTGAGTCCTTTAGCAATATAGCAGACAAAAAAAATTAATTTTAACATTTTTTTGTTCAGCTTCTCATGCAAGAATGTTGTATCCTACAGAGATGAGAATTATTTCCCAGAATAAAAATGTCTTGTAACAAAGAAGACAATGCAGCATAGAAAATGAGCATCAGGATATTCTTAGCTCTTGAACTAGTAACAGTGTTTTGGGTAATCTGGGTTCAGGCTATGACTAGAGTCATATAAGATATAAGGTTACTTGCTGTGAGGTATGACCTGTACTGTAGGAGTTCATTCTGGTCTCCTCACTGCACATGTGTGAAACAGCTGGGTCTAAGTTACTGGTTTGTCCTTTGTCTGCCAAGACCCTGATACCACAAGTAACAGTGATTGTAAGCCCAGGTTTCCTGAACAATACAACATAACTGTCCAGAGCTTTCAGACTTTTAAGTTAGAAAGGCATTTCTCCTGTATACATTTTTCACACAGATTTCTTTTCTTATAATATCTTTTTTTTTTCAGTTCTCTGAGTCTAAAACAGTGATGAAAGGTTTTTCAATTAGGAAATGAATTTGACTAATACAGGCAATAGATTATTTTTATCTTGACACATATGAACCCACTATGGCAAGCTCAAAAGAGAGAAGCTGAGCAGAGAGCCCTTTGAATTTGTGTTCAGAAAAAATCACCAGAATGGAGCTTCCATCATTATCCTAAACTGGGGAGGAGAAGAGGGGAGCCTGGAAGGTTTGCTGCTGTTGATCATAACCTTGATAGCTTGATCTACCTTAGTTTATACCTTACCACTATCCTTTCTCAGTTCTCTTACTACAGCTTATCTGCATCTTCTGTCCTGTATATTACATTATCTAGCTTTCTAGGGTGTGCTTCATGTAGCTCAATCTAAAGCTGCCTCCTCTTCACACATTTTAAAACATGATCAACAAAATTATTCTGTTTAGTTCATGTGCCCACTTGTTTCCTCATCCACCACTCCTCCTGAATAATGTAGCACTTCAGCATCACAGTGAGTGCGACCAAAATGTTGGATCATTCCCTTACCCCTTCTGTGGCACTGGTGAGCACTAGCTGTAAATAACTCTTAGAGCGTAGAATCATAGAACAGCCTGGGTTGAAAAGGACCGTAAAGATCATCTAGTTTCAACCCCCCTGCTGTGGGCAGGGTTGCCAACCACTGGAGGAGGCTGCCCAGGGCCCCATCCAGCCTGGCCTTGAACACCTCCAGGGATGGGGCATCCACAGCTTCTCTGGGCAACCTGTTCCAGTGCCTCACCACCCTCCGAGTGAAAAATTTCCTCCTAATATCCAACCTAAATCTCCCCTCTCTTAGTTTAAAACCATTCCCCCT